>JASSUY010040311.1:0-48824 GCA_032466535.1 Forpus xanthops | reverse complement strand
TTCACAGCTTCCCTGGGCAACCCATTCCAGTGCCTCACCACCCTTACAGGAAAGAATTTCTTCCTCAGATCCAATCTCAACTTCTCCTGTTTAAGTTTGAACCTGTTAGTCCTTGTCCTACCACTACAGTCCCTCCTGAAGAGTCCCTCCTCAGCATCCCTATAGCCCCCTTCAGATAATGGATATAAAGTATAAATTTTTTACTAGAATATATAGTTTAGGTAAATGTCCCAATATTTTAGAGATCAAGGATTTTGCTTATATTACTAATATTTTAGCAACCTTTCAAAGTGAAAACAGATATATCTACTCATGCCTGCTGTGACCAGAGGGCTGGTAGTTAGAAAAGAGTTACATTTCATTGATGTATACAAAGATATACATCAGTGGTTTTGATCACAGAATAGTTAGGGTTGGAAAGGACCTTAAAATCATCTAGTTCCAATGTAATGGAATGTTCTTTGCATGTAACATACTGCATATTATTGTCAA
Organism: Forpus xanthops; assembly: GCA_032466535.1. Taxonomy (NCBI): domain Eukaryota; kingdom Metazoa; phylum Chordata; class Aves; order Psittaciformes; family Psittacidae; genus Forpus; species Forpus xanthops. Next base: position 48,332 of record JASSUY010040311.1, on the reverse strand, counting down.
GAAACATTAAAACCTCACTGCTGAGGGAGTCAGTGTAAGACTTCACCAAAAGAGGGGGAAAAAACAATGGCTGACTCTTGAGGTTAAGTCCCATGGTCCCCAAAATCATATGATAAATGAAAACAGGAATATACTTAACCTTGTTAACCAACAACCTTGTTGCTTGGGGAAATGTGTAGGTGAAGTACTTGAGACAGCAAGTTGAGCAGAATCAGTGAGTTCAGAGCCCATGACCATGCAGGTAAAACTTGGATCCCCTTTTAAGTACATCCCTCATGAACATTAATTTTCTCCCACTGAATTTTCTCAGCTGCTTTATCTCCTACACAAAGCTGAGGTATTAGGATTGCCTCAGGGAGAGAGTGTTCTAGTGGAACTGAGTATGGTGGAGATCTCCTGTACTAAACAAATGGAAGCTGACTACTGCCAGCCTTCATTTTACGACCCAGATAGTCAGCCTAGCTCCCCTGAGCTTTTCAAAAACTCCTTTTGCGGAGTTTTCTTGCCAGCTCCTGGAGCCATCACGCTCATTTCTTCTCATCCTGAGGGAGGAAATTGTAACCTGCCTTGGACTTGATTAAGCTGAAACTCTTCATATTCACATTAAATTTCAAACACTGATTTCAGTGAGGCTAGCACCCTCAATTCGACAGGAGGCTTGTTCCCACATTGAAATCATGCATTAGGAGTACCTCCAATGATTACTTGCAGAAATCTCACATTACACTTCCTGAGGACTCACCTGGCAATTCACTTAGCAGACCCTGAGCTCAGTTTCTGTGAAGGCTTGCTATCTTAAGGGTTATCCCCAAATACTGAGGGAGAACTGGCAGCAGCTAACTGTTCCACTGGGAAACTGCCTAACACCTTCTAATTGAATAGCAGTTTACATCATGCATCTTGCCTGGTTTTATGCATCTTGACTCTTGTGTGTTGCTGAAGACCATGTGATCCTTGGTTCTTCAAGCTCTCAGGCTTTTCCTTCAGTGATGCCAAGATTCACTGAGTATTTCCAGAATGATGTAATTAAATTTGCCATCTCTCAAGACTGGTGGTGAGAGTACTTCCTTCTTTGGTGTTGGAGCACTCTCCTGGGACTTGAAGGATTCTGGACTCTGCTTGCCAGGAAAACTCAAAGCTGAGAAGCTCTACTAGTCCCAGTTACAGGATTTAATGCATCCATGGGTTTATTCTTGTTTTGTTGGTATTGTTGGGAGCTTTGCTAGTATACAGTCCTGGACAGTTCATATTGATGAAAAAGGAATGTCATGAAGGATTAAAGGGAGGCTTTTAGGATGAGGTGTCCTGAGGGTAACTTGATACCACCAAAAAGTGCACAAACGTCAGAATTGTTCACTGCTCTTGGAGTTTAATGGAAGTCTAAACTCATTTCTTCCAAGAATCTTTCACAAAGTGAGGGGGGCTGTAAATCTTTTGATGATTGCTGCCTTTACCTTGATACTGGATGTGGATGACAACTGTGGATCTTACTTTGCTTTTGAGACCTTGTGAAGAACATAAAGCATGCTGTTGTACTCCATCCCACAGCCTAGTGTTGAATGGTTCCCAAATCTAAACTCTAGTCTTTATTTGTCTTTATATGTCTTTTTGGATTAATTACTAGTTATTCTAAATGGATCTGATTTTTCATTTAACTTTTAATTATCCATTTCCTTTACAAGACAGCTACCTGCTCAATAGTATGTTACTTTTTAAAATGGAAATATATTCTCTATTTGATTAAGTATGGATATAATATGAATACTTAATATATAATAAAGTTTAAGGCTGCAATAAGGGTTAGCATCTCTACTGAGGAAGCCATCTGCTTGCTGTAAGAGACTGTTTTCTGTAATCCCACTATCTAGAGAACTTCTAGGTGTGAAAAGCTTAACTGAATTCCTATTACATTGGTGGTCATGATACGGATGAGGCAATCATCTGACCTTCTGATAGCTTCACCTCTTGGCAAACTTTTCTTGCAGGAGCATGAGAGAGAGGTTCAGGTCTAATAACTATTACTTCTAATGTTGTTTTCTTTCAGGTAATTTACTTGGTTTTTAAAAGAGCTTAATGCTGTCTGTTGTTTCTGCCAGAACTCAAGAAATTAGTGACATTATTTTCTTTTCCATCTAGCACATTTCAGTGGTCAGGGGGTTTCTTCATAACTCACACAAAACCTCAGCTTTGTCCTTTGTTCAGCAGAAAATTAAACCTTTCAGGGCAATCTTCATCCATGGTGGATGTCAAAACTAAATGATCTAACGGTGTGACTCTGGGGAATCAATCTCACTGGTTAGCTGGCAGTTTCATGACCTGCTGCAAGACTAACTGTGACGGTAGGTCCATTACCTCTGCTGAGAACATTTTTCACTGCAACTCAGGCAGCAGCAGAGAAAAATGTCCTTGTGATTTCTAAAATGATAGCTGGAAGTTGCATTTGCACAAGGGCACCGCACTGTCCTTCAGTTTCCAGGTACAATGCTTCTGTTGCTGCTCAGTAAAAGCCTGAGGTACGCATTCAGTTGCTCTGTGAACGTGTATGGTGTTGCCTGGATTTATCACATAGTATGGGGTATGCACAGGAGAAAAGAAAACTGGTCATTCACTTGCAAGGTTTAAAACGCATTCGCCCTATGTTTCTATTTGTGTGCTGCAAATGCAAAAAGATGTTTGTATGTTGAAAAGCATACAGATTTCTTCAGGGTATGTTAACTGCATATCCAGTTCTCAGTGGTTCTTTTTTCTGAATTCATACGTAAAATGATTACTTGCCCTTTCTTTCTCTGTAAGTAGAAAGATAGTAGTGATGAAGAAAGACATAGGTGATTATTTATATGCATGAAGAAAGGAAGCCTAGTTTCCTAGAGTTTTGCTTAGAGTTGGATGTGGTAGTTCATGGGAAAGAAATTAACTCTTTTCCCATATCTGAGTTACTTGTGGTACTCATGACATGATAACAGTTCAGCTTGTTCTGCCTGATGTCTTGGAAAAGACAAGGGTGCAATGTCCTATTCAAGATAGTCAGCAATTCAAAAAGTACTCTGGGAGACTGGGGAGAAATAAGGGAGAAACAAGTGAAAGACAGCAGGTGAACACAGAAAGGAAATGACTGCGTATGTCTAACTAGGATGCTAATGGCAAATTCTCCTCCTTAGGAGTAGCATGGGCAGTACTAGACTTCAACTGTGTATCGATCCTTGCCACCATCTGAGTCTGATGAAGGGAAGTATGGTGCACCTGCAGAAGCCATGGCTGCACGTGCATGTTTTGCTCTTTGATACAGCATTTTACAGTAAATATCTAATTTACTTAGTGTGTGTTTCTCCACACTGATACAATTTGCTGCCTCTGTACTGGCTGTACGTTTCCCATTAGTAGGACATGACTGCCTTTAGAGAGTGCACTGCCATCCAGCAGCTCAGCCATGAGAAATACTTTGCAGCCAACTTTCCAGATTTGTAGAGCAGAATGGGAGAAATGCTGCAGAGGGTGGTAACCTCTGGAGATGAGAAAGGGGAAGATTGGCTTGGAAACACTGAAATATGCATAACAGTAATCAAGACTTTTATGCTAAGAAGTATTTACAATAATTTCTGATAAGCTAATGGGTCTTGTGGAGGCAAGATAAGAATATACTGAGAATAGATTGCATCCCTTCAAAATAATTCCTGGTGCATGCTTAAAGCATTCCCCTACATGTATCTATTGCTTGTCTTGGAAGCTAATATTCCAAAGGGACTTGAGTGATAAAGTTCAGAAACAGGAAAATACCTTTATTTGATATTTAACAAACATTTTAAGTATCTTTGAGTAAGAATGTTTCTGGGATAGCCGGTACATTGGCCAATAAGTCTATGATTCCTTTTCATCCTCCGAAGAATTTATGGATGAGTAGGGATGGCATTTGTTTGTGGAAGCAAACATCTGCTTCTGTTGGCACGCTGTGACTTGACTTTTCCAGTTGTGCGTGATTAGGGGAGTAGTGCAAGTACTTGATTGAAGTTGAATCTTCCTCTTGAGTCTAACGTTTGGTTTGACAAATAATCAAGAAATATATTTTTCTCTGTTACTCAACTGCAACGCTTGACAGGGGTAACCTTTTACAAGGCCTAAACACCATCTGTTGGTTTTCAACAGATAAGAAGGAAATGTTATGCTCTTTTCCATTAGTTCAGATGTGAACTCTTTATGTACTTAAGTGCTGTATGGAAATTCTATGTATTTAAGTGCTCTACAGAAACACTATCTGCTTTACAAATCCATTCCTAGATAACCTGAGTATTTTCACTAGTAATCGTGCTTTTCTATTTTCTGTCACACATCAGACCCTGTATCAGCAAGCAACCGTTGTGACAAGCCATATATAATTGAATTGGTGGGATTTTTTTTCTAAATGATCCCTAAGCATTGAAACCACATGTACATGCTGTGGAATCCAATACTGTGAAAGCTACAGCCATAGTTGTAAAGGGTTTTTTCCAGAGCCCTTGTATTACTGTCCTATGCAATGCAGGGTTTTATTTTCAATGGTAAAGTTTGTCAATGTCAAACATTGGCTTATTGCCCAAGTCAGGCAGAGAAGTATCAACTCGTACCATGTTACTTGAGCATCCTCCTCTGTTGTATCTTAGAGGTGCAAGGGAAAAGCTTTCCAATTGGATAAAAGGGTATTTGATGAAGAAGACACCTCTGTGTAAATGCTGGAGGTCTCCTGTAACAAAGTAATATAAGGGTGAGTTGTCTTGAGTAACAGCTGTAGCAATTCTCTTTTATGCTGTGGTGCTGTCATAGGGCATCTGCTTCCCCAGCCCGATTGCAGGTATTTCTTGTTATCAAGGCTGGGGGCAGGGGTTCAACATTTTGGTGTTTCTCCAGCCAGTAGCAATGAAAACACTGTTATTTCATTGTAGAGAGGTGTTACTCTGAAAGGTGTTGCGTTTAGCAGGGATTGCTGTTCTAATCTTTCTGCTGATGACACAGTTCCCAGACCTCTGTTTGTAGAAGCCTGGGGAGCCTTGCTGGAACTGGTGTTCCAAGATGTCTGCTCATATTTTTCCAGGTTCTTCCCTTCTGTGCATACTTGCAGCTTTCCCACACCACTCTGTGAAAGGGAAAGCAAAAGGGCTCTTTGCTAATTATGGAACAGTTAAAAAGGTCTCTACAAGCTGCTCTTGGCAGGGGAGTGTTGAAATAGCTGTTTGGGGGGAAAAAAAGAGGAGGCACAAATGGCAAATCATGGGAGCTGTGTGGGAATTCTTGCTCTTCTGCTGACTGCCCATCCTCAGTTATGGTCATGGCTATTAGATGGGCTACAGGGACAGGGCTTTGTGTCCAGAGAGCCCTGTCCTACAAATAAAGTGCTTGGGTGTTGAGAACAGTTTTGTAGGGAAGAATCTAAACACGTGGAGATCCAGCACTTAAAAAAGCTATGTATAAAAACGTGCATGTTGCCAACATTGCTGCTCTGCAGTGTTTTAAAGCACACTGCGTGTCCTAGCCTCCTTTTGAGGCAACCAAGCAGACATTACACCCTAAATCAGTCATTGAGACAGGCACACCTCAGCTTCCTGTTTCTAGCCAGACAGCTGACTCCACACTGTGGAACTCCTATATAGAAAGGCAAAACTGCTTTAGCTGTTCATGACAGTGGTATTTGTCTTATCAAGTCTATCACAGCAGTTAGGCAATGGAGAGAGGACAGTAGCAGAGGTCTCTGCTTAGATTGCACTGTGAAATCATGTCCTTGGTTCTGATGAGGTAAATATGAGGTATGGCAGCTGGCTAGCGTGTATTTGCCAGACATACTTAGGCTGCTTATTTGAAATGTTTTGATTAATTCTATAAACAAGTCAAATCTAATGTTACATTTAAAAAGCTTTCAAAAACTGTAGGCCCTTGAACTAAGACCCAGGGTGTTCAGTTTGCAAAACCTGCTACCATCTGCAGCCTTAACTTTGGCCTCCTTCTAGTTTGACTATACAAATGTCTCAGCTTCTTTCCAGTTGCCCATTGGCACCTAACATATTGTGACTTAAAAGCAGTGGCTCATTTCTGGCTGAGCTCCATGCTGGACTTTATAACAGCTCTCTGTATTTGCTTATCGAGCACAAATTATTTTACTACTGGGTGTAGCTTTTTATGAAGTCTGTCTCCTGGAAATATTGCCAGTGGAAGGAAGTATAACTACATGATATTTACCTTACTATAAAGCTGTTGTAGTCATACTGTTTGACTCATACTAGTACATTTTATGTTAGAGTAATGCTTGAAGGTCAGCGGAGGAAGGACTGTTCCTACTATCGCTTGGGGAAAAAAACAAATGTAACAAAGCATAAAGAATCATTTGCTTGCTGCTTTTCACTTGTGACGCATTTGACAATTATATTAGACCTAATAAGAAAAACTTACAAGAACCGTGTGGGTGGATTTTCTTTTTTTATGACCTGTAGAAAAGGGTTTCTTTTCTACACCTTCTGGAATAACTTACAATAGATGGAGAAAGTGGCAGACTACCCTCATCTGATTCAACTTTCTGAAATGCCCCGAAGGTGAAGTGTGCTTAGTATGAGACATGCGTTAGCCAGAGACCCCAAGAGCTCTTCAGTGCCTCAGAGCTGAGGATCTCTATTTAGCAGCAGCAATTGTTATGCATTCTGTTCCTCAATGATTTCCTGCTGTGCCTCCAGTGTGTCAGATTCCTTCTCTCACAAAAATGGAAGTTTAGATGGTCTCCCTTTCATTTCTCCTTCCAGACAATTTGTCGTGAATTTGTGCTCTCAGTGCTAAAACAAGTGTATTAACATATGTAGAAACCATTCAAGCTTTTCAAACAAAACCTGTGACATAAGGATCCAATTATGTGACTGTGTAGTTAATTATTCTTTTAAATGTAAAACTCCACATAAAAATTTGGTGGCAGCTTTGAGTATCTTCAAACTGTCACCCTGAAGTGCCAACAGAAAGTAGCATTATTCTGATGTAATGTAAATCCAGAGAAAATAAAGACATGATCCTCCTTCTCCCAAACTTAGGAGAAAGATTTCTGCTTTGATGTTATAGTGCTGCTCAAAATTCACAGCTTCCTTGTGTAAAAAAGATGCAAGAAGCTGAAATGAAGCACTGAATCCTGTAACATGTAGTGATCACGCTTGGAGTCCAACCTGCCAGGGTGGATCAGATCTCTTGAGCTATGCTGCATGGGCTGCTTTGTGTGTACCCGTGGGTGACATATGGGCTCTCTGTTTGTCTGACACACCAAGGAAACAGCATTTCTTGCAGGGCCATAAGTCTCCAGAAACCCTATAAACAGACAAAGCTAAATTTCACTGAGGCAGAATTTCTGTGGTGGAAAGTATGTCCAGGGAAATGTATGTGTATGTATATAGTTGAGAAGAAGCCGTATGGTAACAGCCAAGAAATGTCATTTTACATTCTCAATACAGGCTATTTTTTTTTAAGAAAATGGATGTCATTTATTTGCCAGAGAAGTAGAAATCCCAATACTTGCAGTCTAAACAGTAGCATGTCTAAAGGGGTAAGACCCACTAAAATATACAGAATGAGAAATCATTTAATACTTTTGTAAGGAAGGTGCTGACATCCCTTGCAAGTAGGAGGATTCTGTCGTTATTGTCACCGACTTCAAAGGGAGATGAGAGTGCTACTTATCTCAGTGGGGGCTGTATATTCAGTTTAGGAGTCTCCATCACCATGGTATTTTCAGCATCTCTCAATTTCAGTCATTAAGGTTCACTTTACAATGGAGAAAGCTTCTTATTTCCCTTCCCCTTTTTTAACAAGCACTAAAAGGATTTGCTGAAAATGCATAATATTTTGGCAACTGCAAAAATGAAATTTCATCATCTCAATTCCTGTCCTGTGTCCTAATTAAATGAATATCATCCTTCCTTCTGTGTTGTGAAATATATAGTGAACTATAGTGCATACTAGCTTAGCAGTAGGTTGATTTGACCTGCTAAATGAAGCAGTACATATATGATTTTCAGCTGTCAGCATGGATGATGATTCTGTTAGGAGATGAGGAAGAGAAAATGGCAGATGGAACCAGGATGTTTATCTTTGCAATTCAGAATAAGTGAACTATCAGCTGCACAAAGTGTCTTTCAGAAAGGAGCATCTCCTGTTACTGTTTCTATTAATGTTAAAGTTATTTAGATCAATAAACTGCATTATGAAAGGGGGCATGTACATGCCCAAACCATTGTCTCATCGTGACTTTTCCATCAGCACTGTTGCTCCTCTGTGCACAGACTACTGCTTTCCCCTAATGGCCTCGGTTTTCACATCTGTTTCATTTTCTTGCTTGTTGCTAAGACTCCCTCTGAAGAAATTTTGTTCTTTTCACAGATGACATTTGATGTTTTGGGTTGGGGTGACTCCTGCCTCTGAAAAGAATGAGCTCCTTTTTCCCCTAAGTGATTCTGCTTTGCTGTTGCAGTGCAAAGCAAGTTATCACTGATGACTGCTGAGGTTCTTAGTGGAGGTGACAGAAAGTGGCTTGTTCTTCCTACTTCAGAAGAGAAGCCCAGGGAAAGGGGTGCTCTGATCTTCAGAGCTGTATTCTCAGTGAGTCACTCACAGCACCCAGCTCTTAAAATGCTTCCTTTGATTTGCAGCTGTGCACTTTAGATACCAAAATGTAAATATTTGGTCACTGTTGCAAAGCCAGGCACTGACACTAGGCAATGAAAAAAAAAAGGGGCATATGTGTACAAATAGGCTGTGCCTTGTTCCTTCTGACAGCAACTTCTTAGAGCCTGAAGGAGAAGCAGCTGAATTCTAAGTCTCTGCATATTGATTTTGAAAAAAAAAGAAACCATAATATATATATGGACTCATATTCCAAGTATGAAGTATCTGATTGTTTAAAAGCAAAGCATGTTACAGATTTTGTAACAGATTCCTTTTCCCATGCCTAAGCCAACGCATGAGAAGGCAACTCTGCACTAAAAGCATGCTTGATGCTTCCAAAATCCTTATCTGTCCAGAAAGGAGATTTTAGTGATGCTAATCCCCTTACTAGTCTTCAGAAGGAAAAGGATAACCTGTTGACTCACTAAGTAATCTGCTAGGCGCTTGCGTAGGACAGCACCTCTCCTGCCCCCAACCTAGGCAACAGATTAGAGGGTAGGGCAACTACTTACAGAAGTGAGGTTCATGCCATCAGAGGTTGGGGATATTTGTAACTTTAGTCTGCTTCTGATAGAAAGGGAAAAAGTGAAAAGAAAGACAGAAGGTGGCTGTGGAGCTCAGTAATAGGGATGAAACTGCCTGCACCTCTGGGACAAGCTCATGGAGTCATGGCATCTCTGAAGCATCACTGGATCATGTTGTGTCACATCATGTCTGGCTTTCCCAGCTGCTGTAGAAGTCCAAGAGTCCCCCTATCACTGGCGAGCAGGGAAACAAGTGTGTTGAGCTGCGGTGAAGTCAAATGCAGACGTCATTTTCTACATCTCTCAGAACCACAAGGGAATGTCACGGGAAGGAGAGGCTGTCTGATAACACCCACCACAGAGCGTGGGGGTGGACAAAGGAAATTTCCTCATCAGCTTGTGAATGCGATAAAAAGTGCAAACAGGCAGGCATGCAAACACCAACTTCTTAGTGCAACAGCTATTCTTAGTCTGTGGACTGCACCAGCCAGGTGCTCACTACCTCTAGTGCATCAGACTCCTCAGCTTCCATTTTAGGTTTGTCTTTCCCTTCTCCCCATGACCTTGCATTGACCTTTTACTTGTTTCTAATGATACTAATAGTAAAAGAAAAGGGCACAGGATATGTGTGTGTGGAATTTATTCTGTAGTTTTGTATCTTAAGTCCAGTTCCAAAGCTCAGGTGAGGCATTCCTGCAAGGAAGAGGTGCAGAAGGTCCTGGTCTGTTTCCTTCTCCTTTTGGAACCCTTTTTTGCCTGTTACCTGATACTGTTGGGGCACAGATAACATCACTTTCCAAAACCTTTCCAAGTTCCTAGATCTCTGCCACACAAAGTATTCAGATGTCCCAGCATTTTCACCATGCCCTGAACATGTAGCAGAATATGTGGAAAGGGAAATCTGCATTCCAGCATAAGAGGGAATGTGAACCAATAACTGAATAAACTCCAGCAATTCTTTTCTGTTTGTTTCTTTTTCTGTTTAAATCCATCTAAGGTGGCACAGCAGGCAACAGAAGAGGAATCTGGCAGGGCAAATGCTTGTTTCTGCCCCTGAACCCTGTAGGTATTTTCAGAGTGGGAGACTGCATTTTAGTAAGCTTTAACTTGTAGTTCAGTAAGATTTAACTGCAAAGTTATGGTATCGGGATATATCTTCCAGTGGTGGTAATCAAGAAGCAATTAATAGCTTTAGACCGGTCTCATGTAACTTAAAACAATAAGTGAGGAGGGAAAGTATCCCTTGAATTACCCTTTGCTTGGTTTTCTTAAAAATGCCATATTTATCAAGTGATTTAACCATGTCAGTGTTATCTTTTAGAGAAGGGATGATTGTGTGGACTTCCCATTTCCATTTCACAGTCAAGAGTGCTTCTACAACAAGCACATTGGTTGCATGCGAAGTAACGTTAAATACTCAGCTATCAAACATGACACTGGAGTTGAAAAGAAGAGGTTATGACTCTGTGAGCACTACCGCTAAGCCAGAGACCACCACACAGGTGACACATACAGTTTGAAAACCACCCTTCAATCTCCGGTCCTCAGATAACTTAGAAGATGGTGAATGAGGGAGGCATCAGTGTGGCCTTTACAAATAGCTGAGTTATGCTCGATTCTCTGGGTTTTTTTCCTCTTGTGGCTCGGATATGGAGAAGCACACACAGCCTGTGTGACTTTGAAAACTTCAACGGAAATGAAACAGGAAGCCAGATCCTTTCACAGCTTGCTGATCTGTGAAGACTCGCTGAGTCTGTAGAGGCTCTTTTTCTACCCCTAGCAAAAGAACTCAGGAGAGTGAAATCCAGCCGTGGGGGGGATCCTCTGGAGAGGAGATGCAGAGGCAACATGACAGAAAAGCAAGCAAGAACACAGACCTGTGCACTGAGCAAGGAAAACAAAGCAGAATTAACCGCTCCAAGAGAAGTGTTGGTAAGTTCATAGAGCTGTGCTCAAAATTCTGGCATTTCACCAAGCTGGTGATCAAGTATGGAAAGCTCCCGTACTGCAGATCACAGCTGCATAGGCACTATTCTTACCTGCACCTTGGACTATACCTGCCCTTGGTAGTAGTAATAAATGATGATAAACAGGGAAATGTTTCCTGACTGTTAATAATGGACTTGAAGGGTGAAGCTCTCACCAGTTCTAGAAGAGCTAGGTTTCCTACTTTTACTGGGTTGGATGCTGTTGCCTTTGTTTCAGCAGACACTTTTCATGCTCCTTTTGAATTGTGATCTTTGGGATGTAGTTATAATCCTGACACTCACCTGCAGATGGAAGCAAGAACATGGCAGTTGCTTCTGCTGATGGTTTGATTTGTGTGTTAAACAGAGATGGTTAAAATGTCTTCACACTTGCTTAGCACAACTTTCAGTATATGCTTTTGCTGTAATTGCTATGCAGTCTCTTGTGGGTGCAAGCAGAGGTAGTCACAGTCATGCCTGCTGCTTGGAGATACCGTAACCTGCAGAAAACCCTGGAGGTTCATGTCATGGGCAAGTTTATAACGTTCCCCTAAAGGGAAGGAAATATCATAAATATCCCTAAGCAGTAGTTGTTTGCCATCAGCCTTGTCTGAGTATTACAAACATTTGCAAAATGCCATGACCAGAAAGTTTGGAGGAACAGAATCAAACTTGGGCTGCTTCCAGTCAGAGCTTCCTTGTGCTCTCCCCTTGTCCCATGGAGCTGCTGCCTACTTGGAGGTGAAGCAGGGGAGGTATTACTTCTGCAGAAACATACTGAAGTAAGTAAGGTTTTGTCTGGATCCCTATATTGTTTCCCAAGATATTTAGGGGAAGTTCACACTTTCTGAACCCTCATAGCAGCGGGTTTCCACTTCTGCACAGTCTGTAACAGAAACTGCCTTCCAATGAGCTGCTGTTCCCCTTTTTGAAGTTGATCCCAACACAGACCTAGACCTTGCTTGCTCTCCTTAGAATTATCCTAACTCATATTCAGCTAGCAGGAATGGCACACCATACCAGTCCAGCACAGGGTGTGGGAGGCGTGCGTCTTACCCGGCTCAGACTCACTAAAGCTGCCTGCATCCCAGGTCGAGGAGAGGCTTGTAGGGAATGGAGGCAGGTAAAGGCTGTCATAAAGGCTGTCCTGTCTCAGCAACTTCAAGGAGGGGAGACAGCACTCTCCTGCCAAAGCCCACAAATGGAAAAAGGTAATGGAGAGCTCTCTGTAACTGGCTCAGGGAAGAGGTCCAGAAAGAGCTTATGGAGGAACAAAACGCATATGGACAGTGTTAGTTAAAAAAACACCTCAAGCAGTTTAAAGTAAATGACATCTTAAGTTTGATTGATTGCCTGGGCTTACTGCCAGCAAGAGCACATGCAGAGGGACATACGCTATTCTCTAGATTGCACTGAAGTGCTGAATAAATTTCCTGAGAAGAATGCACAGAGCTGGGAAGTGGGAAGGACTCATGGATACAGAGGTTGATCTGCAGTGTTTGAGCTAAGCATGTTTCATCTCTTCTCTCTAGTGAGTCAGCAACCAGATAAACATTAACTTTCAGGCCTGTCTCTACAAAGAAATCACCTATTAAATCCTCAGATCTGAACACGGGTTAGAAAGGGCAGATTGAGGCATATTTGGGGTTGGCTGGAATGCTAAACTACCAAGTGATACCAACACTGGCCTGGCCAAGGCGGGAAGGAAGCTGGGAAGGGAAGCTGAAGTATGTGGTAGCTGCAGGAAAGATGTGGCTCAGAAACAAATCCCGGGTATCTTGGAACCTTTGCAGGTGGATGCTGTGTGAACTGTATCCTAACAGCATCTCTCCACTGCCCCTCCTGAGACACAGCTACGTTAAGCTGCAAAGTGCATGTCCAAAAAGCAAGCACCAGCCAGCTGGTGCTGCAGGAGGTGCAGAAATGGCAGAAAATACCAAAATGGTTTTTTCAATGGAGCAGAACACAGCACTACATAACTGACAGCTTCAGACTTCTTAAGCCAACTATTTACTTTTCCTATTTTTAGCTGGATTTTAAGCCTAAGTTTTCTTTTGGTTGGATAAGCGTGTTTGTGGCTTTCTGTGAGTGCACCTAAATGAGTGTTTGGGACACCAGTGTTTCACAGGTTTTGCCTGTTTTTTTCCTTGCCCTGATTAATTGAGATGGATGGAGAAACAATCTGGTGTTTGTGACAGAGAGCAGGAATCTCTTCACTGTTTCACAAAAAGTGTTGATTTTCTATCTCAAACCATTTTAGTATTTTACGTTTTAGAAAAACAAGCAAACAAAACGTAACAAAACAACACTGTCCATTTGTCCTAGCTCTGTACTGGAGCAAACTGCTTGTAACTCTGTAGAAGACTTAAGTTTGCGTCACTTGTTCAGACCATTACAATTCCCTTCTGTTTTTCCTGCAAAGTCCCTAGGGAGATGGAAAATATTTGTTCCTTAATATGTAACCAGAAAATAAATTACTGCAGTCTATGCAAATTCTCTACGTACAGCCAGGGCAAATTACACCTGAAGACTGCTGTATGGGAAGGTACATGGCAAGGGTGAATTTCCTTTTGTAAAAATGGACTTCATCTTGTTAATAATGAGTGAACCAGTGAGAAAATCAACATTTAATGTCAGGAGAAAAACACAACAACTTTGCAGTCATTAGTTATATTGAGATTTCATGGATATATTTCAAACAGATGATGATGGTGTTGGTCTCCATTAAGAGAACTGCTGCTGTAAAATGTAAAGTTAACTGCGACACCCAAGTACGGATTATATCTGACTGATAGAGGAGCTGCAGGGATGCTGTGGAAACGAAGAAGTCCACTTGTTTCTTAAGCTGAAGGCAACGGGACTGGCTGAAGGCAGACACCGTCAGCAGAGATGAGTGCCGAGGGTCAGCCTTCCTCCTCGAAACGGGGTCCGAGCCCACCACGCTGCCTGAGGTGCCCTCCCACCCCGGCTTCACACGGACCTTTCAGCACCGGGTACCGGGGCAGTGCCCGGGCCGGAGCAGACCTCGGCTGATGTCGCCGGCAGTGCCATCGCCCCAGGGTGCAGGGACGGGCCCCGGACGGGCGGATCGGGAGCGGGGGGCCGGCCCCGCGGGATCCCCGCCCCGGGCGGTGCCGACGTTGCGTCTGTAGCTGGGGGTTATCCCCGGGGAGGCAGAGGCGGGGAGCGGCGGAGCGGGTGAGGCGCTGCGGGGGGGCAGGTAGTGTGCCGCAGGATCCCCGCGGTCGCGGGGAGGGGTTGGGTTCACTTGTGGCTGCTTTGCTGTTTGTTTCCCACTTGCCTGTTTTGGGGCCGTTTTCCCGAGGCGGCGGTACCCGGAAAGCTGCTGCTCCGCAGGTCCCCGCGGTGAGGCGGACCGTGCTGAGCCTCCCGCAATTCCCCGTGCTCCCGCATCGTTCCCCACTGTCCCCTGGGGTGCGGCGGTGGCGCGGCCGATCCGGAGCGCATCTGCCCTGCGGGGCAGAGGCAGCCGCGGGAGGCGGGAGCGGCCACGGGATGTGTCCAGGGAGAGACCGGAGGGGCGGGCAGGTCTTCCAGGAGGAGCTAGACGTGTTTGGGGTGGGTTTGCTTTATGAGCTGGTGTATTCTGAGGGCTGGGAGCTCTAAGGGATGTGGAGACCGTTGTGGACTTAAAACAGCGCTTGTCGTTTTCACGTCAGGTGTGCCTTTGGGGGGTTGCTATGCTTTAGGCTTTTTTTGTTTGTTTTGTTGGTTGGTATAGGTTTTGTTTGTGTGTTGGTTGGTTTGAGGTTTCTTTCCCTGAATTTAAATGTTGCAGACTGGCGTCCCTCCGCATCAGAAAGGTAAAGGTTTAGGAAAAACGAGACTAGAAATGAGCACATGATTTATGAAAACTCAGAAAGATGGACATGCACTTCTGATCTGCTGGCTGGTACAGCTGTATGTAGTTCTGTGTGTCATGCATGGCTAAACATGAGCCAGCTTGTGCCCAGGCTGACAGTATCCTGGCCTGTGTCAGAAATAGTGTGGCCAGCAGGGCAAGGGCCGTGATCATCCGCCTGTGCTGGGCACTGGTGAGGGTGCACCTCGAATACTGTGTTCTGTTCTGGGCCCCTTACTTCAAGAGAGACATTGAGGTGCTGGAGCAGGTCCGGAGAAGGGCAGCAAAGTTGCCAAAGGGTCTGGAGAACAGGTCCTGTTAGGAATGGCTGAAGGAACTGGGGTTGTTTAGTCTGGAGAGAAGGCTCAGGGGAGACATTATTGCCCTGTACAGCTACCTGAAAGGAGGTTGTAATGAGGTGGGGGTTGCTTTCTTCTCCCAAGTAACAAGTGATAGGACAAGAGTTAATGGCCTCAAAGTATGCCATGAGATTTAGACTGGATATTAGGAAAAATTTCTCTATCAGAGGGGTTGTCAAGAATTGGAACAGACTGCCCAGGGAAGGGATTGAGTCACTGTCCATAGAGGTATTTAAAAGATGTGTAGATGTGGTGCTTAGGGGCATGGTTGAGTGGCGGACTTGGCAGCACTGGGTTAATGGGACGTGGTGATCTTAAAAGTCTTTTCCAGCCTAAACAGTTCTATGATCTGTCACTGTGAAGTGGTCTTTTAGATTGAAGGTACCATACCCTGCCAGCATGCTTTTCTGCTTTACAATTTTAGGACACATTTCTGCTTTGATGGTTATTAGTTCAGCTCTCATTTAGCACTGGCTTTCATGCTTTCATTCTGTCTGGTTTGTCTTTTGGAGGAGCTGTACAAACTGTGTTCGGTTTGTACTTTCATTTTCTGCAGTGGAGAAAGAATGAGATTTCTGTGGTATTTAGTGAGTTTTAAGCTAGTGTGGTCCTAACTGCTCTATTACTGGTATATGTGCAGGTACAGTTATTCCCAATTCCATTCTTTGGCACTCTCCAGTTTCTGCAAGTGTTGAAACAAAGAGGTGAAGCATGTCAAACAGGAAGAAATGACCTGTTTGGGTTTGAAGGCTCAGAAGGCTTCTCTGTAGTCACTGAAGTTTGCTCCTTTAAGAATTTAATTTCTTTACTGCTGGACAAATATTTTAACTGTGCATTGAAGGGGGCACCATACTGTAACAGCAAAAGCTGCAATTTTGCATATCTATGCAAAATACTACCACATGAAGGGTGTTAGAATTTATATTGAAGAGACAAAACAGCATATTAAATGTAAGTGCTTTTATGGGTAAGTATCTGCACTTGGGTTTGGAGTCCTGAAAAAAGAAAAATAAAATCTGTGACTCTCATAGTTTCTTGCCATTGGGATATAAGATTTTTCATTTTGTTTAGCTTTTTGGACAAGGTTGCCTGACTAGATGGTGTGGATTTCCAGTCCAACATCAGGACTTTCTGTCCACCTTGTTTCTTAGATACAGCTTCCAGGTTAAATCCTTTCATCCTATCTACTAAGGACATGACAACAAATGTTAAAGGGTTTCCCAGTAATGTCTGCAGTTTTTTCTTCAGTTCAATGTCTGAAAATGATCAACCTCAGATGATTACCCAGGCAAATGAGTCTAGGATTTTAGAAATGAACTCTATGCTGTACCTCCTGACCTCGTGTAGCTGAACTGTGGGAGTCATGGTGACAAACTACACTAGGGTGATGAGTATGGTTATTTAGAAAACACAAGGGAGTGCTTAAGAGTCAAAAGGTTGTATGATTGCAATGGGAAATTTGTGGGTGTGATTAGAATTGCTTAACATTTACCTCATGGAGCTTCATAATTTTCTCTTGGTTTAGGCCGTGAATTTTAGCTTTTAATTACCCTTGAGTCACATTAGTCCTATTCTAATGATGGTTTTATTCAGGCATTCTGAGTTCTAAAGGAGTTAGAATCAAGCGCTCTTTAAAGTCAAGTGCTAATCTGAGTTGCTGTCTGATGTCTGACTCTGAATCACTTTAGGATCTGTTTTCTGCTTTGAGGGAATTTGGGGAAGAGCAGTGGTCACAGGGCATCCTTTCTGCACTACTGAGTTGATACAGCTGGTGTGGGGCTGCATATAGTAGCGATGGGGGACTTTGCCCATGTGCTCTGTTGCTGGGCTTCCCAGCATGGTGGACACCAGCTTTTCTGCACATGGTTGCAACACTGGGGATCAGACATGACAGTGCTGTGCCTTCCAGAAATATGGACAGGTAATTATTTGTTAACTAAAATGTCAGTGGTTTATGATGGAAGAATGTCAGACTTGTGTGCTACAGCCTCAGCAATGTAAAAGCAGTCAAGGACAGTTTTAAGAGTGCAGTTTGTAGCTGGGGTCTTGCACAGGTTCTTGGGTGCTAGGGAGAGTATAGCTTGTATAATACAAAATTCGGTTTGGTGTAAGTTTTGATTATTTGCCCTGAACAATATAACTCACGGTTGGGCTATCATTTGCCTGATCGTATAAAACCATCTCAAAGTTTTGCCCCAGAATAAGTGAGGGGAACAAAGGGTGTTACTTTCCACTTCTTGAGAAGGCTCCAGTGAAGGCAGTCATGTTGTAAAATACTAAGAAAATGCTGCATGCATGCATTTCTGAAAAATTCTGAAGTCAGCAGCTTTTAGTTTTGTTTCAGCCTTATTCTGTCTCTGCAGCTTCTTCCCATTTTTTTGTTGCTGAGGAGTGATACTGTACATTTTTGGCATCTTCAGGATCCACAACCCAATGCTTGGGGTTTTTCTATAGCCTGTGTGGAGGTCTTAGATGCTTCTGACAGATAGAGGGTGTGTGTCTTTAGCCCCTGTCCCCGTGTCGTCACTTACCCACCACACCCCTGCAGAGGGATGTGGCTAGCAAGTCAGCTTGTGCTGCCCACACATTTGTTTCAACAAGCACTTCCCTGAGGAGAAGGCTATAGACTGAGCAGAAGAGTTTGTGTTGTCTTCTTTGAGCCACATCATGTTAAGGTAGAGGGCTGAAAATACAGGATGATGTGAGTCTATATGCTCAGTCTCTAGTCCTGTCGCTAGCTCTGCATGTGGTCTTGGGCAAGATCTCATCTCGGGTTCCTTGTCCATAATCTGTTGCCAAGCTTTTCCATATTTTTTTGAGTGTTTATCATTTATTTCCTGGGTGGGTGAATGGTGCTATAAAAGTGGGAAATACGTACCTTAGCATCAAGTTAGTGCCTTGATATGATGTGTGAGTAGGGCTTCAACTATCATCAGGCCTGCTCTAGGGTCTGTGCAGCAGAGTACTGCCGTGGCAAGGTATCAAGTAGCATCAAGGTATCAAGTAGCATCAAGGCATCATCTTGCCACTGCTCACAAACCAGCTGCCGCTGGGAAGATGATGACAAAGTTTTTAAATGCTGAGATTGTGCAAAATCAGTCTTTGTGAAAACTTAAATACTGGTTTCAAGTCTGTCTGTATGACAAAGAGATGTCCTTCCAGTGCCCCCCAGTTCTGCTCTAAACACAGCTCCATGCTGTGCACGTGCCTATTGCATTTGTCTGGGAACAACCCGGGGATGTCTTCGCTGGCCTCCAGTTCTGGTTTCATTTCGTGTCACTTCCTCCACATGAATTTCAGCTGTGATATGCCTGCCAAAGGCTGAGGCCTTAGAAGTAGGGTATTTCATGCCACTGTAGAGCTTTAAAAATGACACTGTTGACTTCAAATGCTAGAGGCTGTACAGTACTCTGTATTCAATTTTCTTAGCTTACAAGTGATAGTAATCTGCACCTCTGCCACATGCCAGTGCCTCAAGAAGAGCTCAATATGCAGGGTTACACTTAACCATATTTTTACAGGGCTGCATGATTTGTGTTTCATGTAGACCTTGCCACATAACTGTCCAGTTTTTAGGCAGTTTGTCCAAGTGCAGAGGTGTCAGGGAACTATTGTCTCTTGGTCCCTGAGACCAGTGTCCAGAGTGCTTCACTTGAAGCTTCTCTTGGCATACCAGACATGCATTAATGATGATAATACTGTGTTTTTACAAGCAGAGAGCTTTCACATGGAATATTCTGGCCTCTTGAATCACATTTTTCATTAAATGTTTGTACAAGCTATGACTGAGTGATGGTAATTGACATTTCAGTTACCTTGATGGAGTCAGTTCTACCCTTCAGCATGTCTTTTGTGCTCAAGACTTTGTGCAAGAAGTGCGTGGTATTCTTAAACAAAGGCAGAGGACTCCTGTGTGTGTGAGCTAATTAAATAAATGCCATTTTGAAACGGTTGCCCTTTAAAAGATGAAGAGAGGGCAGGGTTTAAATACCCTAGCTACTTCCATTAGCTCTGCAGAATAAAGCTGATATTTTGACTTTCATTGGGCTGGACACTGAGAGGCAGGGGGAAAAGAGATGCAAGACCCATTTCTGTCATTTGCATTCAGAGTGATGGCTTTGATATTTTGCTTTCTGTTGCCTTTCCTTTCTGCTTCTAATGTCTCTTGGAAAGAGGGAGAGAGACAAGTAAAACAAGCAAAGCAACTGGAATAACCTCTGCTCGTGTCTCGTAGGAAGGCACAGGCTTTGTGATATGACACACCACCAGGAGATGTGAATTATTTGCATTATTGATCTTAAATTAGATGTGATTGTTATTCCATGTGAAAAGTACACATCTCTGCATGGCCTGCATGCAGAGTCTGGTGCACTTTTGGAGAGGACTGTGCTCTGAAGACAAACATAAAATTGTGTTATGAGGGTACAGCAGTCAGACCTCTCTATGGAGATGTGAATGATGTGATACATGGATGGAACCTAGTCAAAGCCGGCTGGCTTTCAGAGGAGCGTCTTTACCTGATGGCAGATGTGTGCAGTGCCTGTACAAATCAGCATCTGTGACTGATACTACTTAGACAGTAGACAGGCTCAGATAAATTGATATTTTGTTTGTCATGGGTTACTTGATGCTGCTGGTTTTCCAGCTGTCACTTGGGATGACTGTTTATCAACAAGTAAGAAACTTTAAATTCCTTGGACTGTCCTGTGGTGCATGCATACTGAATTGACTGCCACTTCTTGCTGCTTTCTCCTCTGGCAACCTTCAGCAAAGGACACTTCAAGGTGTCAAGCCGCTCTTTAGAGATGAGCTGGATGGGAGTCACCCAAGCTGTCCACTGGGTGCTTTGTCCCAGGAGCACTGCCAAGGGACTCAAATAAACAGCTTGTTTTCCTCTATGCTACTCACATTGAGATCTTTCCCATAGGGGTTTCTGTTGACATTCTCTCTTTCTTCATCTCTCGTCATGTACAGTTGTGGGGCTTCTTATTGATAAGTAAGACTTCAACCTTTTTTCTTCCGTTATCTAGAAAAATTAACAGAAGAACCCAAGGTATTTATAAGGCTTAAGCCTATCAGCTAAACTTTAGTGTAAGAAGATGTTTCGAAGGAAAATGTTCTGTTTACTCTGACAGCTTGGATTCAGCATTGGAAAAAGAAAAACAAAAACCTGGGGTGGGGGTGGTGGGAGGAGGCATTTTGTGAGTTGTGTTTGTAAATGGATAAACCAGAAACAACCATGGGTGACCTTAGGGGTAACTCAATGTTCAATTCAGCAGCAGGCACAATTAGAATCCTTAGAGTGGGCTTCCTTCAAATGATAGATTTAGTGCCTTTGCATAAGTTCTGTTTGAAGTGTGCAGGTGTTTGAAGTGTATAGGCATTAAACAGTGATTCTGCATGAGGATGGGGTTTTTCCACGTTAAAAAAAAAATCATCATATTAGCAGAAATTTCAGATGCTCCTTCTTTAAAGGAGATTATTCCTTTTTTTACTTATACTTAGGAATAAGCTCTAAAAAGATACTCAAGTTTTATGGCATGAAATACTTGTCTTGTATTTCTCTGGACTGTAAGTTCTTTGAAGGCTTCTCTCATGTTTTTTCTTACATAAATGGAATGTAGCTGAGTTTTATTCATCTGAAGGTCCTGGATGGAACACTCAGTGCCTTTAAAAAGAAGCTGAATTACACAGGAAATCAAGAATTGAGCTTTCCTTTTGTTCTTGTGGGTGTTTAGAGAGAGGAAAATGGTATGTGCAGGCTAGAGCATGTATTAATATCTTGATTATATAGATGAAATGAGTTTTGTAAAGGTAACTGTAATAGGTTATATTTTAGCTAAGCACACAGTAGGTAAGAATACTTATTCCTACCCTGTAGCAACAAGCATAATGTAAGTGTCATAACTGGACCGATGCATTAACACCAGCAATTTAGGTCCTGTTGATGATCAAGTTGCCCAAAGAAGGCTGCCAACCTTTCTACTGTTTTTCCTGAAACATCTTTACAGAAAGAGGACAAGGGCTGAGAGAGCACTTGGGACTCCTATGTGGGATAGTTGTGTAAATAAAGCCTTTCTTGGAACTGATGAGCCCCAGTGCTACTGAAACTACTTCATTTTCTATGTAATTGCGTGATTCTAGTTATAGTTTGGGGCTGGGATTCTGTTTTGGTTTTTTGGAGTTGAGATCTGATCAGCAGACATGGTTGAACTTTTGATAAGTCACTGATGATTACCATCTTTGCCTGCAAATGATTTTCTTTTTCCTCTGATACCAAGCAGAGTTCCTCATCTGTAGTTGTTTTGTTAGAACAGGTGAAGAAGGTTTGCTTAACAAATTGTCACTGCTTTGCTCTGAAAAGGAAAGGTTTTGTAATGAAACAGCTACTGAATTAAGCAGTGCTTCCCACATATTTTGGTATGGGTTTGGTCTGTTTCCAATAGTTTTGATTTTTTTAAAAATCAGGTGAGGTGCTGATAATAAACTGGGAAATCAACCACTCTCTAATTGTTTGGCACTACTTAAAAAGGCACACCTCTCTCTTCTAAGCTGTTATGGGATGTAATCTACTGTAGGTATTAAATTCATATCATTAATAGCTTTTTGTCTGTCTCCCTCTTTGCTCAGTCGATATGCGTGTGCACATGTGTGCATCTTTTCTGATACCTGCTCTATAAGTTTGCTTTTTCTCTTAAAAAAGTGACTTAGCCTATTCCATAATATACCTTGGTACTAATACTACATAGTTTGTAAAAAAGTGATGTGCAACTGTGAAGATAGCTCTGCAAGCACATGCTGAATGCAGGCTGACTTGGACCTCCATGCCAAGCTTTGCATCTCTCAGTTGAGGGATTTCTCTTCCTAGATCTCGATCCAAGGGAGGAGGGAAAAGGAGGGGTACCAGTAGGCAGCAGAAGGATTGGAACAGAGAGATCCCAAATTCTGTCTCTCTTTTTGAAGGATGGGTTTTGGGAACTAACAATACAGTGTTGTATGACAGAAGTATGAAATTTGGCCACTTTATTGTAACAAGTACTATGTCCTGCTTTCAGTATCAAAAAGACTGTAAAGGGGAGTGTCCTAAAAAGAAGTTATACAGTCAGCTTTTAAAACACTCTGCTCTCTTCCTGATTGCCTTCTTAAGGGAGGAAGGAGATAAGTAAAAGGGTGAATGTGCCATCAGACACTCAGGAATATTGGATCATGCTTCAGTGCTGCCTGCTAGTTCCCAGGCTGGTCTCTTACATTTTTACATTTCATCAGTTACGCGTTTTTAAGCTGGCAGCCTCCAGAAAAGTTGTGAGGAAGTCAAATGTGGAGCTAATCCTTTAGAGACTCTTCTTGAGTCACTTGTGAAAGAAGCAGATGTTGCAGATGTCTCTTCTTCATGTTTTTCTGGTCCTTTTTTTATTTGGTTTGTTGTTTTATGTTTGGGGTTTTTTTACTTTGTTTTTCTTCTGCATGTCTGTTTGATGGGCGGGTAAAAGCTTAAGGTTTGGCAGTAGCAGGAAGTTGATGTGGCATGAAAAGAAAACATGGTGTCCTACTTGTACTGAAAGATAAACACTGCTCCTACTTTTTTGTATCAGCTCCTACTGCAGCTCTGTTAAACCTCAGTTCATTCAAAGTCCTGCTAAGAGCTGTATTGGAAGTCCCAATGCATGGAGAAAAGCTATGTCTCCCTGTCCTCACAGTGATGCTTGTGGTCACTCTTCAAGAAGCTGTGAGCCCAGCAGCTGGCTGCAGCACAGACCGCTTGCCACTGTCTCCTGAGAAGCAGGACTGTCCATGTCCCAGGGAATGGATTTGGTTTAAAAATCTGTGGGTTGATTTTACTTCCCCACCCCCACCCCCATGTGTTATTAATTTAATTGCTCTTTGGTTTCTGGAGGATTTTGGAGGGGGAAGGGAGGGGGTGGAAAGATCTATTTTAAACTGCCCTCTTCTTTAATTCATGTCTTATTTGTGATGTTATTTTTACCGGCAGCACTTTGCAATCCAACTGCTACTTCTGAATGTCATTTACTCGAATAAAAAAATGTAATTCCATTTCTAAGTGTGACATCAGCACTGGAAGCAGTAACTGAATCACAAAGTGCTGTTCAAACATCAGCTTTCCCATGACAGGAGGGAAAGATTATGAAGTCCAGGGCATGCAGTAATGTAATACAAGTGTAGCTTGTATTCAAAATTGCTTGGTTGCATGATTTCCCATCTTTGCTGGGGAAATACCTATTTATAAGTCCCCTATATTAAATAAAAATGGATTAACAGTATTTGGTTATCTCATGTTCTCCGACATCAATTTGTGGTTTTGATTGAAATCAGTAAGTCAGTGCTTCCCAGTGCTCCTTCAAAAACAGTTGCTTGTGACCTATAACCATATACCTTGAAAGGGGGGTTGTTTGTTGGTCTCTAGTAGGTTTTTCAGTATTAATACCAGCAAAAGTTTTTTTTTTTTTTTAAAAGACTGCTTGATTCAACTTAAAAGCTGATGCAGATCTCTCATCTTTTGCCTTTAAATTGGTAAAGGAAGACATTTTTCATACACATGTATTTCTGGTACTTTGTAAAGCGAAGTATGTCACTTTAACAAGATGGACCAGCTCACTTTTTATAGTCCCAGTTTGTTCAAAATCAAAAGAGGGACCGTATAATCATTTTAAGTAATGTGTATGCATTTAAAGTAACTACTCAGTATGTGCAGGCGTGACCCCCAGTCGTGCCACATGTTGTTGCAGCCTGTGAGTAGAAGCTAACAGATCTGTCCATCATCTTGGCTGTTCACAGCATATGAGTTTTGTGTAAATGGGAACTAGCACCCCGAAAGGTCCTGTGATTACCTCTTTAAAGTTTCGTAACACCTTGTCATTTGCAGCTCTTAACCTGCTGTTTGTTCATGGGAGAGAAGAGATCTGGGTCTTGCCTCAGGAGAACTTGTACATGACATCCTGCAATAAACCTTCTTCAAACAACAGAATACTGGAAAGGCCAAATGTCAGCAGTGCTCTGTATATATGCAACAGTGCTTGTAAAAAGCATGTGCATAGCTGTTTATCTCATTGCCAGGGTTGGGATTCATATGTAAATCTCTGACTGGATAGTTGTCCACAGTGTATGGGCTTAATTTCCTTGGAAAACTTCAGCCACTCTTAAATTTCCTGTTAAAGCCGGTGGGAGCAGAAGTTCAACTGACATAAAACTATGCTGAATGAATAATTCCCTTTGTGGACCTCTAGAGAAGGATCTTTTTTGCCTTCTCTGGGGATGCCTTCATAAAAAGTTAAGTTCTCTTAGGGTTTTGTACTAAATCAATAAATAAGTTAACAATAGAGCAGCTGCGAATCATCAATTCTGGGAATTTCCTATACTCAAATAGCAGCCAGAGGGTAGATTTCTCATTTAAGAAACAGATCCTGCCATTGTCAACTATTCAGTCCCCAGGCCCTTTCTCAACTCTAGGTTTTCTTACCAACAAAAGACAACCAAAACCTTTCCTAACCCTGCCTGTCATGCCAAGACTGTGACAGAAATGTGTCCTGGTTTATGTCTGTAAGGAACAGTGAGAGTGCACCCTCTTTGTGATGGTCTCCTGAGCTTTCTACCAAATCCCCAGGGAGAAGTTTCCTCTGGAGATTTTAAACTGATCTTAAACTTAATGTAACTTGAGGCAGGAACATTCCTTTAATTCCCTCAGTAGTTGTATGATGTTTAATCAGCCAGTATTGCTTTATATGGCCCGTTTATAAACTACAATTCCCAGGAATCCCTGGTCCTTGAAACCTTGTCTTAGTGGCTAAGTAATGACACTATAGCTGTCTGGATCAGCGCATATTGTTACTGAACAGTTGCTTTGGCATAAGTTTTCCTGTAACTCCATTGTAACTATATATCTAGCCTTCACTAGGAGGAGGAAAGCCTCCAAATGTGAACCATGTGCACCTAAACCCCTAGAATCTTGAAAAACTAAACATATAAAGTATATACATAAAGTATATGAAAATAATTCTTACTTTTTTAATTTCATGTTTTCTGTGTCATTTGGACATGTATTGTGGTTGGATAATTATTCTTTTTTGTAAGAAAGCAAATAGAAAAAAGTATTGCAAAACAGTGACAAGCTTTCTTCCTCTCCTTTAATCCCTGTTTTAGGAAGGCATGAGGTGCAGTCCTGGACAACAGCCACCAAGCAATCCTTGTGCCTCCTGTGGCAAAAAGTGAAAGTGCAGCTAATGCTAAGCATGTCTTTCCTTGTTACTTTTATTTGGTACTGCAGAAGGCTATACGGCTTTTTAGCACAGCTACTGAAACGGTAGGTTTTTATTATGCAGACTTTAATCTTCCATGCTCTTACTTATTTCAGTAAATATTGGCTTTTGACAACTCCTCTTTGACACCTGTTTTATCATTTTGGATTTCAGGTGGAGCAACTACCTTCAGAGAAAACTCATAAGTAATCTTTTTCTTGTCATTCCATATTCATTAATCCCCCTCCACTACCCTTTAGATGCAGAGCAGAAAGTAACTAATCTATGAATTAATCTCGATTTAGGGAATCTCAGTGTGCTGACAGAAGTTGATCTACTTGGGTATAGTGTGAGAGAATGGAAAGGAGAAACACAGCAGGCCAAACATATGAGGGAGGTAAGAGTTGAATTTTAATCTCTGCATGAAGATGGGGAGAAGTAGTACCTGGGAAAGGAATAGCACTCCTAGTGCAAGCAGCTACCAGAGTGCGTTACACTGGCTGGTCAAAAGAAAACCAACGAAACAGCATGAACACAGATCTAAATTGGCATCTATATCATGGTGGCCATTTTACTAGAGGCAGTGTGGCAGGGATCATGGTGAGAGCAGCAGTGTCCTTTATCAGTGCTTTAAGTTAGAACAGCACTATGGTATCCTAACCTGTGATGGGGATGGGCCTCCAGGAGCAATGTGTGTTTTAAGGCTTTCTGTTTCAGCTGTGTTAAGCCTTAGTGACCGAGGTAGGCTCAAAGAACTTGGGCTGGATTTTTACTTTTCCAGAGAAACTTCTAGCTACAGTAGATATACCGATGATAGAGTAGTAGTATCTCTTAAAAGAAGCTTAAACTCAAACACCGTCAATCAGCTAACCAACTGTGTCATTATATTCTATCGTCATGGTGTGGCATTTCAGACAAGCACAGGATAAATGTAACACCAGGTCCGTATTGCTGATTATCTGATGATGGTGGGAACTCTGTGATATGCTGAGAGTGATCAAAAAGAAAGAAGGGTCAGGAGATGCAGCAGTAATGAGAGGCCTCAATTGGCCATCCAGCACTGGCAACAGCTGTGAGGTTGAACTTCAAAGTGGTGCCCATGACTGTTTCATGGATCAGCCTTTCAAGGAGCCTTTAAAAGAGGAAGCCACCCTTGCCTTTGTCCTGAGTAGTGCACAGGATCTGCCACGTAAATGTTGCTTTCCAGTTTGTTGTTCTGTGGAACAGGAGGCAGCACTTACTTGTATTCAGCATCCTTGCAAGAATGGCAAACCACAAAAAAGCTATTATACTTGCACCTACCTTCAAAAATGGAAACTACATAAAACCAAGGAAGTATGTTAAAAAGAAGCTAAGAAACTTGAGTATTTATGTTCAGTGCATTTGACTTATATATAGATTTAGGTCATGGTATTGGAATCACAGAGCAAATGTGTACCAAGCACTTAAGAAAGGATAAAAGGAAGTTGATATAGCTAAACAGCAGCACAAGGGAGTTATGACAGAAAAAGGAAGATATTTTTCAGAAAGTGGAAGTTGCACCTGAAGGATGAATGGAGCAAGCATCCAACTTTCACAATAAAAGCAGGAATACAGCAACACCAAAAGTACCCAGAACAGCACACAAGGCACAAAGTGATCTGGAATAGCAAATAAAACAACATAGCGAAACTTTTAATAAATTTGCAAACACAAGAAAGTGAACAAGGCTAAAGTTATTATGGCAAAGAAGTCTTTGCAGACCTGCTCTGATTTGTTTGACCATGTGAATGTTTACACTAGCAACAGGGCAGAGGCTGGAGCAAGTCACTGGGTTTGGAGAGAGTGCAGAATGACCCATGCTAGTTTAAGGTGTTTACAAAAACACTGGTGTTGGAACATCTTTGTGTATATAAAACTTGCAAATATGCACACTCATCCCCCTAGCTCTCTCTCTTATGAATATTTGGAATTGGACTCAAATCAATATGGGTTTTGTCCAAGGTTTAAAATCTTTATTACTTCTTTTTTTTTTTGGGGGGGGGAATCTTCTTCTAGGCATATGAAGAATTGTTTTGGAGCTGTCATATCAAATACCTGCGACAAGTGAAAAGGGATAACTACTGTGTACTAAGAGCAGTGCTTTTTCAGGTGTTCAGCCAAGGCATACCTTTTCCATCATGGATGAGGGAGAGAGATATATTAAAGGTAAAAGTTGTTTCGTATGTGAACATGATTCATGTAACCTTGTACTGAAGAAGGAAGCTTTGTTCAATGTGAAAACTGGCATGTCAGCTGTGAACGTACAGGAGAATCATCAGAATTCAAAGGGAAATTTTTCAAACTTTTTGAACTACACTGAATGGAAAAAATGTCCCTGATCCGAACATAACCATGTGAACATGGGTCTAAATGTAAGAAGGAAAAAAATAAACATTGGATGGATTAATGTTACTACCACCCTGCTAGATGTCACTCCATTATCATAAAAGGATATTTGTATCCTCCACATTCACATCTGTGCAAAGTCCTGTGACTCCCAAAGACTTGGGAGCTGCTGAGCATGTTGCTGAAGCAGCGGGATTTCTGCTCTGGGCTCCAGAAGCCCAGAAGATGGGGAGGTATAGCTACTGCCTGTTGGGGTAACTGTGCAAAGTGGAAGGTGTCTGTAATATTAAATACCTCACCAAATCTGGATGCATCCAGCTTTTACAGAGCATAGGTTATATATTTTGCTGACAGCATATTTTCTTCTTTTTTGGTTAGCCCTATATTAAAAGTTTCTGAAGGACTTGGCGGTCAAACGGAGCCTCCTTCTTAACATTTTGTTGATTGAACTGTACAATCAGAGGATTGAACCACATTGTAAATTAAAACGTGTAGACAAGTTGATATAACTTTATATTCTACTTCTTGTTATGGTTATAAGTTGCTTGCCTGTATTTTTTTTCCCAGCTCCCTGAAAAGCTATTGTATTCTCAAGGTTGCAACTGGATTCAGCAATACAGTTTTGGGCCAGAAAGATACACAGGTCCCAGTGCCTTTGGTAAATTGCGCAAATGCATGGAGACATTAAAGACAAACGTGAGTATTTAAGGAAATGATTGGGAGGAAAACAACAATGGGTTAAAAAGAGAGTTAGGGAACTGCTCCTGGTTACATGTTCCTATGGCAATCATCTTTCTCTTCAGGTTTAGAGACCTGAGCTACTTGGAAGGCCATTATCTCTCCTGCAGGGGAATCCAGTTTTCAGGGAACCAGTAGGCTAAGTACTCAGGGTTCCCCTGCAAGTTACGGAGGCCAGTCTCCCTAACATGTTTTTATGGTTAACCTGTAAGGAAAGTCTTCAGGAATGCCTGAGGAGATGAAGGATCTGTTTCTCAATTTAGTATCCATGGGTAAGTTTTATTTTTTTAGTTGCAATTCACAGTTTGTTGCCATGTCAACATATAAATGATAGATGCACAGAATGAAATGAAATTCGTTTGAATCCCAGTCATTGAGTCATAATAATGTCTGTTATTGTGGTCCCAAAAATCCTCTCAGTAGTTCCAGATGATTCTTTTCAGGCGCTGTGTTCAGGACTGGGTGCTTTAAGCTTTCTGATTTGGTATTCAGTCCAACATTGTCTCCTGGAAGGTCCATTTTCTGGGTGAAAGCACTGGCTTTTGACCCCTTTAGAGCCACAGAGAGCACAGGAGCATTCATTATCAACAGTGAGAAGAATGAGAAATTCTCACTGCATTCATGTCCCTTACACGTCTGTCATGTCCCTTCTTGTGCAGCCAATTTACCTTGACCTCATGAAGCAGAACACACTAATAGCATACAAATGTGTGCAGTTCATAATACCATTCTAGATGGCTTATCCAGTTTGTATAGGTTCCTTCTAAATGACACACTTCTGAATTTGGCTCAGCACTTAAAGAATTCAAGCTAGGACAACTTTATGATCTTAAAGATCTTTTCCAACATAGTTGATTCCATGATTCAAATATAAATATAGAGGAAAATCACTGAATTTTGGAAACAGTAAGTTAAAAAACAGGTCAGGAGTCATCACTTTATCTAACCTTTGCTTATGGCTTGGTGTGTGTGTTGGATGCACCCACACAGATTCTCTGTAACTTCCTGAGGTTCTTTCAGTGATTATGCTTGTTTCAGACTCTACTGACAGTAATACCTGGATTTTCTACAGTGGTGGTGG
The DNA here is from genome assembly GCA_032466535.1 of Forpus xanthops. Taxonomy (NCBI): domain Eukaryota; kingdom Metazoa; phylum Chordata; class Aves; order Psittaciformes; family Psittacidae; genus Forpus; species Forpus xanthops. The sequence continues at coordinate 18,529 of JASSUY010040311.1, read as the reverse complement.
GGCACTTTTGTATAGGGGGATTACATTTGCTTTCTTGTAGAATATCAGTATCTAGATGCTTGGAACTGTCTGTAACAAATAGGTTCAGCTGGATAAATGGAAACTGAAATGTGTAAGGCTTCAGATTGGTCTGTGGATCTGAAAGACCCACCTGCATATTTGCACCATCATTTGGCCACAACAATGGTATAATACAGACTGGCATTTTTTCCCATTTTGGAATTCTTCCTATTAAAAAGAAACCTTAATTAGATTAATATTCTTCTGTTTGCTTTCCAGTGGATTGAAATAATTGCTACTAAAGATTATGAAGAAAGAGGAAACATCTGTAACACACTCTTTTCTGATGAGAACAAAGAGCACAAAATGTATGAAGCCATAAAATTCATCATGCTTTATGAAGTTGTGGAAGCCTATGAGAAGATAAAGAATAGGGAAGAACCCATACACAGCCTCTTCAACCTTCTCTTTGCTCGTGATTCTTCATCTGACCCTTTGAGTTTCATGATGAATCATCTGAACTCCATAGGTGACTCTCTTTGCCTAGACCAGGTAATGATATAAATGAAAAATAAATCACAAAACTTCCTTCATCTCTGTGATTAGATTAATTTATCATACATCATCAAGGATTGTTTGCCACTGTTTTCTGGGAGGGTGGGGTGGAGGGAATGGGAATGTAGGGAAATGGATTGAGGATGCTCATTTACCTTTCAGAAAAAAGACTGCAGTAGAGTAAAATGGGGTCGATGATTTTTGGAATGGTTTAAGTTATCACTGGGACTTCATTCAGAGCAATGATATTTTTGATGTGTAAAATAATTTCAGATTATTCATATTTGTCCTGTTGTTTCACTTTTCCTATCTGCTCCACCATGCCAAACCCTCTATTATTGCTTTATTTTTTTCCCTCTCTTTGGTTCTTGTTAAATCTAATGGCTGTTAAGAGTATGTAATGAGAGCTCTCTTAACTGTTCCCCTAATTTTATCTGTAGCGAGGAGTTAAGTACTGCCAGCTAAACTCCACACTGCCACTCTGCAAATAGTTTCACCTTCTAGTGGTGAAATTATTTTTTACAGTCAATTTCAGTTCTCAAGTTAATGGTTATATATTGCAGTCACCTTCAGGAGCAGTTTAATTATAACTGGACAAGTTCCTCTGTCTGGCTATGCCCAAGGATATGAGGTTTTTCCAAAGCATTTTTCCAGATTAAGCAATCCTTTGCAAGAAGTATCAATTGAGATAAGAGTTCTCAAGTTTCATATACATCAAGTACAAGGACATTTTAAACTTAGTTATATTTCCGTCATGTAGAAAGTGATCACAAGGTGGCAGGCTTCCCATTTTTCAAGGTATATATATCTTTTAATAATCACCAGTTCCTTCTTGCTCCCTACTAAGCTGCAGGAGCTGATTGTGGGAACCGGTTATGTATTGCGTCAGGTGAAGGAGAGCTGTTGCCCAAGTGTGAAGCATTAATCCGAATATCCACTGCATGGAAAAGTGCAGTAGAAGGGCTGTTGGAACATTGAGAGTACCCTCAAACTTTTGTATTTTCTTACTCCACTTATAAAATGCCCCTTTTATTCCTTGTCTACTGTTTTGAAACTTTAGATTGGATTATCTTTTGTTTAGTTTTCTGTGTGCAGAAATAGATGTCTTAAAGTCTTCTTTCATCTTTAGGTTGAACTATGTCTTCTTGCATACTTACTTGAAGTAAAGATAAGAGTGTACAGACTGCATAGATTTAATACTGAGGAATTTCAAGTAAACTATCCGGATGAATACCGAAGGGAATGGAATGAGATTTCTCTCCTGACTGAGGATGACCACTACTATCACATCCCCGTTTTCAGAACATGAAGGACCAGTGACTTTTTCCCTTTGTATAATATAGTGAGTGACCAGTTCCAGTGAATTATGTTCCTAATCAATAGCAGTAAGATTTTAAGAATGCTCATTAATGATTACAAAATGATTGATGGGTTTATTGTGTAAACATTTTTCTTTACTGTTGCAGCTCAATTCACCATCAGCCAACCATAAAAACTATAAAATATGTTGCTATACTGTCTGGGGGAAAAAGCGTTGTATTTGAGGGTTGTCAGACAAAAAAAGATTGGACTGCATGACAAAGAAGGCAAAGGTAATGCTGGGTTTTCTATTGCTAGCCTGAAGGTTTACTCTGACATCTCTGGATGAGTTAAACTCCAGTTCCTAAAGCAATTACTGCCTTTCTCTTGTCTGTCTCTAGCTAGGGAGCATGAATCACAGAGGAAGCAATGCCGGGGGTCCTGTAGTGTATACTCCAGGCTATTAAACTTGCACTGACTTGGGGCTAAGTAGGATAGGAGGATGTAAAGCGGAGCCTCTGAGTAACTCCTTCTCATCCCATCTGGCTTTCCTGTTGTTGGAATGCTCCGTCCAGGGATGGACAAAGCAAGCAGCTGCAGGCCGTATTTATTTCAGAAATGTGAAATTCAGCTGTCTGCACTTAGCACTGATACCTAAAGGTGAAGAAGTGTTACACAGGGGGAAACCCTCTCAACACACGCAAGAATACTGTGCCAAATGAACAGAAGATCTATTTTGTAACTGAGGAAAGTACATAAGCTTTCTCAGAGCTAAGAAGGGCGGTATTAATTAATACGTAGCATGTAATAGAGTTAGACCTGTAATTGCCTACATTTTTTGTCAACTTGTAAATCCTTTCAGGGCTGATTTCAACATTTCCTGCCAAGATTTCCTTTGCAATTCATGTGAGAAAGCTGTGCACAGAATGCATTCACAAAGACTGCATTTTCAGAAAATACACTTTTTTATGCGTTGTTTTAATTCAGCAGTGTGTATGCATGTTTTATCCTCCTACTATATATTCATCTCCTTGCATAAGATGGCTATCTTCAGTTTAGACTTCAATGTTGGAAGGAAGTCCATCTAAGACATCTAAATGAGATTTACCTTAATACAGGTAACATTTTGCCCACTTCTGTTTCCTAAAAGAATCAATTGTGTTTTGATCATTTAAAAAATAAGGGACCTTAATTTGAAGAAATATGAAAATAATACAGCAGATCAAATAAAATATTTGTGAAAAGCTTTCAATCCTATAGGCATATGGGTGTATTAAAGAAAGAGGGGTTTATTAAGGAACAGAGATTCCCTTTTTCCTTATCCTTGAGATAAGGATAGGCAGGTTTACTTTTTAATTCCTGCAAAAGAAAATACAAGCCAGTAACAAAAATGTGAACAGATTCTGCAGGAGATAAAGCAGTTGCATGAGGTAACTAAATGGTAATGCTTGGAGTGCATGGAGAGTGCTTGGTTACTTTGGGTAAAGGAAAGCAATTACAGTCCTCTTATGTATGTGTATATATATTTATAAACACAAACACCTGACTTGTGTTTTGTGATGGGTTTGTTTCCTGAAAGTTTTGTTCAGTAATTTGTAGCTTTTAATTAAGAAGGCTTGATATCTGTAATAACTTCATCTCATCAAAACCTGCATATAAAATACCTTATTTATTAAAAAAATGAAATAATTTGTCTGTAAATTTGGTTCCACTCTGCATGGGGAAATGTTTTAATACCTGAGAGTAGGGTATTGATATCTATTTTGCATTAACAGTAACATTTACAGCTATGGATAAATTTGGCTATATTTTATTCTTGTTTTGGTACAAGCAGATACACAAAAAAAAAGGATGTATTTTTTTATAGTGGGCTTTTTAATGGTTTGCATATTATTTATGAATAGGAATACAAAAGCATTACAGCTGAAAATGTTGAATTGTCAAAATGTATGTTTTTGTAATCTTGAGTATATTAGTAGTGGGTGTTAATAAAGATCTAACACACACAGTGTACTTTGTCTCACCAATTTGGATATTTGCATCTGAACTAGGTCGCCTTAGGCTCTCTGCCTTGTCAGTGGAAGGCAATGGCAGTCAGCCAGAGAGTGGGTCTTTACAGAGTCTGATTTTTCCTCATGGACTGTAGTGGGAGCTGGCAGTGATCAGCTTAAGTCTTTCTGCTCTAGATGTTTAACATTAGGTGAGATTAATTTTGTCCTCAGAATCCAGGAAGGACATGTTGAAACAGATCCGCTAGCTTAACAGGTGTCAGAGGTGCTGGCTGAACCATGACAGAGATGGCAGTGGGATGTGAGGAAAAAGGAACTTCAGGTGAAGATAATCATAGAATCATAGAATAGTTAGGGTTGGAAAGTACCTCAAGATCATCTAGTTCCAACCCCCCTGCTCTGGGCAGGGACACCTCCCACTAAACCATGCCACCCAAGGCTATGTCTAACCCGGCCTTGAACACCGCCAGTGATGGAGCATTCACAACTTCTCTGGGCAACACATTCCAGTGCCTCACCACCCTTACAGGAAAGAATTTCTTCCTCAGGTCCAATCTAAACCTCCCCTGTTTAAGTTTGAACCCATTACCCCCTGTCCTCTCACTACAGTCCCTCCTGAAGAGTCCCTCCCCAGCATCCCTATAGGCCCCCTTCAGACACAGGAAGGCTGCTATGAGGTCTCCACGCAGCCTTCTCTTCTCCAGGCTGAACAGCCCCAACTCTCTCATCCCATCCTCATAGGGGAGGTGCTCCAGTCTCCTGATCATCCTCATGGCCCTCCTCTGGACTTGTTCCAACAGTTCCATGTCCTTTTTATGTTGAGGACACCAAAACTGCACACAGTACTCCAAGTGAGGTCTCACGAGAGCAGAGAAGAGGGGCAGGATCACCTCCCTCGATCTGCTGGTCACAATCCTTTTGATGCAGCCCTTACACATAAACCCAGAGAGAGCTCTACATAGCATCTTAAGAAACTGAGAACATTTTGGGGCTGTACTGAGTTTTAATCAGGTTCTCTGCTAATGTGTTTTACATATTTGGAAAGCTAAAAATACATATATTTTTACATAAAAGATATATATGTATATAACGTATATGTATGTTTAAATATATACAAAAGAAAAACACATATATAAGAAAATAATCCTGAATAAGGTGCATCTGAAACTAACTGGTACTGTGGAAACAACAGGTGCTGCCACATCTTTTCCAGTCAGTGTCACAGACGAGCTCGCTGTACATATCCAGAAGCACACAGACATTACCAATTCTTTTTAAAAGCAGTGTTTCAGGCAGCTAAAGTTTCAGATCAGGATGTGTTTATTATTGCTGCTAGTTCAGCAAGAAAAAGAAAACATACTGAAACCTTGGGAGCGAGTTCTTGTTTTCCCAAAACTTGAAAATGTGTGTTAGAATGTAACATCGCAGCTGAAGGAATTTGTATCTTTTGTTATCATTGAGAAAAAAAAGTTGGTTATGGATGTCATCTTTTGTAAAAATTGCTCCATGATGTATGAACCACGATCCGTATTTCTTTTTAATTCTGAAGAAAAATACCAGCAATCTCAATGTTTCAGCTTTAATGCTGAAACTGCTTCTTGTCCAGATTGTGGCTCATAAGTTCAAGTTTATTAAAAATAACAGTGTAGCTGTTTGTTACCAGTAAGTCTGGTAAGTTCAGGGTATAGAGTTCAATATTTATGAAAGAGCTTTCAAATGCAGTTTGTAATTTTCCTAAAAGATAGATTTAAGGCATATGTATGATTTCAAATTAGTTTAGTTGTCCAGAAAAATGAAGATGCATCCATCCTCTTCAAAGATACATCCATCTCCTCAAAGCACAGGAAAGACATAGGGTTTTTTTGCTAGTAGTTGATTTCCCTGTCCCTCTGTACTTTAGGAATACTACAGCAGTCCCACCCATGACCCTGTTACTTTAATACCATTAAAGCACTAATGGTTTTTGGAGTCTTCATTTACCTGAAAAGCGCCTCATTTTGAAGAAAAGGTGAAGTTGAGATTTTGATGCCACAGAAGCTCTGGTCCTCCCTTCTTGGCTTGTGAGGGTTCCAGGGTGTTTGAAAGCCTCCCTGGCAGGAAAGAAACCTTCATTTGGGGCCTGGTTTTGTGAGAGGGCAGGACTTGGGTCTTTGAGGAGCCCCTTGAAATCATCTGAAAGAGGAGCTTGGCATGGAGGCTCTTCTGGAGGAGTGTTGCTGCCTCACTAAATGGCATTCATTCCTGCTCCCAGCATCTTTCATGGTTGTTAGTCCAACCCTGATTTTGGTCAGGGATGGAGCAGACAGCTTTGCAGAAGACTTTTTGGAGACTTATCAGAAAAATTCCATGGAAACTCACACTCCCCAGAGCCTGGAGGTGAATTTTCTGTCAGCCACTGGAGATAAAGGCAGAAAAAGTATCTCCCTGGGGCTTGGCTGATTTGCATCTCTCTTCAGAAACCACAGAACTCTGTCAGTCAGGGCCAGGGGGAGAGGAGGATGGCTGGGGCATTGCTGGGACCTGTGGTATGGGATTTTATGCATGTTGGTCAATGCTGGTGGGAAGGAAAAATGGAAACCATCAAAGAAATAGAGTGGTCCTGGATGCTTTCATTTTCCATCATACCCCAGATTTGCATAATTCAAAGGTTAATGCCTTTAGAGGGCAATTAAAAAAACATCTTCCTCTTCAATGAAGTGTTTGGCCATAGAGCAACTCTTAACTGAACTGTGGAGGCAACTAAGTTGAATGCACTTGTGCAATTTTGTGTGCAGCAGCTGCTGAAGTCATATATTAGCATACACAGCAGCTAATAACTCTACATGTCTTTTAAACTAAGTTCTCATGATCAGATGAATTTTCCCCAGGGCATTAGTTTTCAGGATTTTGATACATTGCATCTTATAAATGTTGAAAATAATAAGCCTTTGAGTTTCCAATGACAAATACAGCATTTAGCTACAAAGGATTTTGTGTTGTTTTTATCTATCCAGTAGATGGCTTCCAAGCATCAGAAAATGAAGTTCAGTAAGCTCAGTTCTCCTGGCAATTCTTTGTCAGAGTTGCCCAGATGATGGTGGTGGGTTGGCCCCAATCAACAGCCAAGCACCCACACAGCTGCTTGATCACTCCCTCCAACCACAGTGAGAGGCAGGGGAAGAAAATGGGATGAACAGAAGCAAAAAAACTTTTAGGCCAAGATGAAGACAGGGAAATCACTTGCCGTGCACTGTCATGGGCAAACCAGGCTCAGCTCAGGGAATTTAACTTGTTTTATTGGCAATTGGCACAAGTATTTAATTATGGATTTGGGTATTGGGAAACAAAAGATGACAAATGTTAAAACATTTAGGGGAAAAAAGCAACCTTCCTTTCCTAGGATCAGCTTCACTCTACACTACTCTTCTCTGCCTTGTTATTGCCACAGGTCACACTCAGTCCCTTCAGTGAGGCAATGAGCTGACGGGGTGGGGGCAACAGTTGGAATGTAGTGATTTCTCTCTGCCTCTTCTCTTTTCTCACTTTTTTCCTGTGTTTCAGCATGAATCCTTCAGTGGCTGCAGTCTCCCCTTCAAGGGTGTACCTTTTCCCATGTTGGCTTATGGTAAGTTCTAAAACCCTTGTTAAATTACATGTAAATTACCAATTTTATAAAAGTGTATTCAGCTTTAATATAGCTTCTATCCATGCTACCTGAAAAAAAAAAAAGAAGTAAGTCTGATTTTGTTGTCTTCCCTCTTTGCTCCTTCAATGTCCGGTTACATGCACCTGTGTTTCTACAGGACATGAATTAGAATAGAGCAAAAAGAGCCTGGAGGAAGAGACTGAGAAGATAGGGGTTTAAAATCAGTCTCGGAGCTATTCTGAACCTAACGCAGGAGATATACAGTACACAGGAGCTCAAGTAATGACTTAATGTTTAATTAAAACCAGGCTGGCTACAGTGTGTGGAAAAAAGTATGGAAAAGACACGGCTAGGAGAAGAGAGCAAGTTCATGTGGAAAGCTGAAGAAGTCCATGGATACTTTCTGTGTGTGAACTGCCAGTTTATGACTGGAGATATGAAAATTTTCCACTGTAATATCCACAAGTGTACTTGCTGCTGCTCTTATCCTATTGCCTAAAACATGATACATAAATAAGACCATGACTACTGTAATTTAAGCCTCTTCATTGTTTTGAAGTAGGGAACTTCACTGCTGTGAGTGTTCTCAAGAAGTGTATATCTTGCCTTTCCTGTACTGATTACTTAAGGCTTCCTCTTGTTTGCGGACTGTGTCCCCACATTTGGATGGCATTTACAGTGCTTCTGTTGCTTCAGCAGCACAAATGTGATACATCCAAGAAAACACTTTAGCCTCCCTCTGTTGAAGTTCTGAATGAGACATGAGTGAAACTATATGCTCTTCTTTAACAGGCTGTGAAAATCCCACCTAAACAGGGACTATAACTGATCAAATTGTACCACATAGCTGACTTCAGCGTCACCAAAGGTATATTCAGGGAAAGGCAGCTGAACATCCTTATTAGCCTTGTCAGGTTACCTCTGAGCACGGAAGCTTATGAGTCCTCAGTGATGGACATCTACACAATATTATGTTATCTAAGTAAGGTGAAAAGTGGGATTCAAACTTACAGACCCTAAGCACACCCAACAAAGTGAATTTCTTCACATCTTACAGGTGCCATAGCATTTAGGATTAGCAAAACCCCAGTAACCTGCAGAGAGAGATAACTGTAATTGAGACATTCCCTTGAGCTTCTGACAAAGTCACATGGTCACAAGTAAAACTGCAGTAACTGCCATGGGATGTTCTACCTTTTTTACTAGCACAAAGCATCCATAGGTGTTGGACAAAAGATCTGAGCAGATTGTGTTGACTGGTTTTCGTTGGCTTTGGTTTGGGTATTTTTTAAGAACCCATGCAAACAGCAATAGGTATTGATTCTGTTGTGGACAGCTCCAGAAGTGTTTCTATATAGAAGTGCTCCTTGAATTACTCAAAGGCAGGGAAAAAAAGGTGTGGCAGTCCTAACAGTAGGAAGCTTCTTATAGAGGTATTCGAAAAGGGGATCAAAGACTTTTTTTTCAGACTGTAGGAGTGGCTTAATTGAAGGACTTCACAGCAGTATTAGTCAGAAAAGCTGGTTGTAATGTTTCGTCTCCCAAGAGTAATTCATCTAGGGATACAGAATACTGCGCAGAATATGATACATTGCTTGATACTCTTAAACAAAACTAACTGATACTTTCATAGCAGTAGGATTGTTTAGATTAACGAGTTAATTTGGTAAACTAATATTTCACCTTTTTTTGGCAGTTTAAAACATTTATGCAAAGTAATTTGGAGACTTTTTATTAGAAAACAGGAGTTCTCAAGTGGGGAAGAAGAGTTTGGTCCCATACCTCAATTAGAGCACATATTCCATACATATACCAGCACCTCCTAGATGGTGTGTCTCCAGATTTAGCACTGCCTAGTCTCTTGATGTGCTCCAGTGACAGTTTACCTGCATGAGCATTTCTGCCTGGGATTGGATAGGATCCACAATCCCAGAACCTAGGACCAGATGGGAATACATGACATTCACTTTAAGCCTATTGCCTAAGGAAGGTATGCATCAAGACAGCAAATGCTGCTTAAGCCCCTTCTACACACCTGAGCTAAGAAAAGGTAGGATGCTACAGAATTATGTCAGTATTATACAAGTGAAAAATTAGGTTTTTGTCTGAAAATGCCTCTTCTGCCAGACAGGAAAGCACCCAGCTCAGTTTACCAGCTGTTAAACCTGTTCTTTTCCTGGCATTTCTTTCTCAGTGTCTGATTCTAAATTCAGTGGTCTCTGAATCATGAGGTTTAAATGCTGAGCATGGATGTTGAAATAGACTTGCGTAATTTTGTTCTAGTTCAAAGGAGAGCATGTTTTTCTGGAAAGGTATTAGATTTAATCTTAAAATAATTCAGTGAGCTAATCCACTGCTGAACTGTCTTGCTACATCTACCAATCACTGAATACTGATACGTCTCCTTCTGTTAGGCTGAAAGGCCAAATAACTAGTATAGATTTTCCTAACAGAGTGTGATCAACTGACCCTTAAATTTTGTCCTGGTTAAACTGAACAGATACCACTCATTTCAAGGTTCATCTTCCATCTTTTAATTTCTCCTATGATGGGATTATGAACTCCACCTTCTTGTGTTCCAAATACTAGCAGAGGGCTCAGCATTTGAACCAGTCTCACATGAGCACTGTATAAAGAGAAAATAACAGAAAAACTCACCTTCTGCCTGGGATTGCTCTGTCCCTAAACCCAGCAACAGCAACAAGATCTGTTTGTTTTACAAAGTCTTGTTTTTCAGCTGAAATGTAAATGAGCATTTTCCACACTCTAAGGCAGAACCTGACCCTAACTGAACGGTTGGTCTGAGATGCAGAAGACAGACCTGACAGCCTGTGTTGTACCAGACAGTCTGGTAAAATGAATAGGGGAGCACCAAACAGCAACAGTATTTTAGGTCTGGGAGCCCACAAAGCCTATGGCCACTGCTCTGCACTTTAGCGAGTTGCAAACCACTGGGAACTGAGGGAATTTTCTGGGTCCTGCGGCTGGGACTATGGCTGGTTTTAAGCACGATAGCAGTACATACACAACTAGCTTATGTACTTGATATGCTTTATGTCTTCAGATGATGTGTTACCGTAGGATCTTTCATATAAATAACTGCAGAACTTTGGACGAGGGAAATTAACGTCAGCTAAACCGAAGCAGTATTTCCATGTCCTTGGTAATATAGGGCAAATCAGGATCATAAATGTTGTTCAGCTTTTAGTGTGATCTGAGCCAGGGTATCACACCGTAGACTTGTGTTTGAGTTTCCATGACTGACTGATTCAAATAAAGATACAAATAAATAAGACAGAAAAAATTATCTGGCTTTGGTGGTCAGAAGCCAGGTACCCTGAAAGTCAGAGAGACAATTGAAAAATCTGGAGTAAAATGCAGAAGGATGTAAAACCAACAAAAAAAAGAACAAAAGAGTAGTTACCTACTGCCAGAACAGAGTATCACTACAGCTGACTAGTTTTCCCAAAGACAAAGAGAAACAGAAGCCTGTTGTCACTGTAGCACTCACCCCAGGCACCAAAGTTGTCTTGTAGGGTACATTTCCTTATTATTTGTACATGGTAGGTGCATCTCTTCTCCCAACAAAAGATTCAATTCATAGCAACTACTAAACCTAAAGCAAGAGATGGGAGAAGGTACGACAACTCTTTGCTAGGTTGATATGTAAGCTCAAACGTTCATTACCTTCTAGGTGAGAATGAAGAGCCCAGAATCTTCTCATTGAAAAGTTCCACAGAAAGCACTAATATTTTAGATAAAAACATGCAAGGTTTTGGGTTTATGTGGAGACTAATAAGGCCTGCAGAAAATGTCAAATTAGAAACAAGTGACTTCCTCTGCCCACAGTAAATTGTGACTACAAATACAATGGCTGTTCAGATATTACACAGATCCATTGGAGCAGAACAAGATGCAGCAACTACAATGAACTTCACGTAAGGGGCCTGAAGGTATTCCTCAGGGTATCATCCTTTACGCTTGACCATTTCTGCTCACTTGACGTTTTGATGACAGAATAGGAGGAAAATTCCCCCTTTAAAGATATCTCTCTTAGTTCAGGGTATCTCATGGATCAGCTCTCCTAGAAAAAAGATCTTTTTTTTTTTTTAACTCAAAATTTTCTATATATATTGAGAAGGTTTAAGAACAGTACTCACAGTAAGGGGTTTATGTTGTGGCTGAGACTTATGATCTACTTCTTGGTGAAAGGCAAGCGTATGTGCCAGCTGCACTCTTGAGAAGAAAGAAGAAATACAGTCTGCAGTGCCAATTCTAGTACCATAGTTGGCTGAGGATTAATGGACAAGGGCTTCAGTAGCCCTGGTCTTCCTCATCGAAGAAGGCTGATGCAAGGTCAAACCAGAAATGGAGAGCTGTACCTTTTCAGGGAGCAAGAACCTAATACAAAACACAGAAGGTAGCATTAAGAAGTGGGAGTCTGAGGAGGAGCTGGTCAGCTGGAAAGTAGCTGCACAGCAGGTATAAATATATTCCTTGTTTCAAACAATTATTTGCAAGAGCAGCTGCATTGAAGCAGCTCCAAAGGTTTGTTCATTAGGTAGACTTATGAACATCAGCTGAGAGGGATTTGTTCCAAATGAATGGATCTTGTTCATTCTATTAATGAACTGAAAAAGCTCTTGAGGCTGATCCGCTGACTCATTAGAGTAAAATGCCACTTTGTTTCTTTTAGAAAATGGTAAAGGGGACTCATTAAATTGAGCAGTGTAATAAAAGCCATAGTTTCTTGATTTTTGATACTAAACCACATTTTTTATGGTGGAGCTTGCATACTCTTGGAGCTCTTTGTAATGTTTTATTGTTTCAGTAACCCAACTGAAGGCTGCTTCTCTCGATGCATTGACCCTAATGACACACTCCATCACAAAGTACACTTGACTACAAAAGGTACCTCTCATTAGATTTGAAGCCAGGCTTGCAGGTTTGCCATCTGTACAGCTGATGAGGTGGTCATTCTGTGCTCCTCAGTGCGTGCACAGATGAGCTTTTACTAGATAACCTAGCAAATGTGATGGATACAGACATGTCGGACTCCCTATGTGGAACGTTACAACTCACCACTTGACTTCATCTTGCACTTCTCCTGGCATCTTCACATGGTGACTTTGCTTCCCACTGTTGGTCTTTCATGTGTCTTATTACTCTCAAGTGGTCAGGCAGATTCATGATCCTCCTCACTAAAGAGGAAGTTGCAGCATTTCAAAGGAGAAGTTGGTGGCTCTACTACCAACTGCCTGCTTCTCAACTGAGACTTCAACAAGCCCTATTAGCAGAAAATTTCCCCTGAAGAAAATAATATGATGTTGCAGGCCTGAAGTTGTCGTGTAGCTCATAATCCAAGTACTTCATCATGTAATCCATCTCATGGGCTGTTTCACAGCTGGGTTTGGGTAACTTCAGAAGTCAACTGATAGCAATGAATTTATTCGCACTAAGTCAGTTTTAGCAGCAGCACCAGTGACCAGTGTTTTATGCAAGCACAATGTCACCTTTTTTTTCTGCTATCTTATGAAAACAAGACCCAGTTGTTTTCTTCTTTCCAAAATAATAAAAATACATATATATTTTTCAAATTAATGCAAAACCTGTAGCAGTAACTCTAATTCTAAACTTTCTCTGCAAGTTGAAAGAAAACTGAATATTCAAGTGATCAATAAAGGAAATGCATATTTGATATTGTGGGTGGAACAGATGGGGCAACCTGCATGTTTCTTAAATTTCTGTCTTAAAAATCTGCTGGAGTTTTTCATTTAGTATCATTACTTACTTTCTGTCGACCTCTATTTCCTCTTCCTTGTTTTAAATATGGAAACTGAAAAGGAAAAAAGACATGAGCATAGAAATCATTCTGCATTATTAATTTATTAATTAAGCCATTCTTGGTCTAGCCACCAGTCAGTAGGAGGCATTGCCTTATCTGACACATTAAGTGATGAGAATGTTAATTTACTGACAGCACTCTAAAAACATATTTCTATCTATATTTTCCAATTAGGAGACATGAACTATTCTTTGTTTAATAATGAAAAATAATTGCTATACCATATGGTAACTTCTTTTAACAAACATTTTTATCAAATGCATAGACAAGATCTGTATTCATTTTAATCGTCATGCATTTTCAAATGTGCAAGCCATGTCTGTTCAGAAAAACTGTAAGGCAGGTTTTTAAGGGTGGTTTTTTTTATTCTTTTTGTCAAGATTTGTTTTAACTGTTTAGGCTGGTGCACCATGAAAATGTGACAGTTTTTTAATTTGCAAACAACTGTAATTTTTACTAATGATGTGCAGGTCATATTGACTTTTTTCATATGTTCCATTTTCTGTTCAGGGGACTGAAAAAACCCATCCACTGCACCAAAGCCACAACCTACATATTTTTCTTAGTCATTTAAAAAAGGAACATAGCATGCTGGCACTGCCTTTTTGCTTTAGCAGGCAGCAGCATGCTAATTTACAGCTCATTTAGTAAAATACAGTAGAAGATACACCTTTCTAAGAATACACCTCTAAAAACTATCAAATGCAGGGATGCTGGAGAACAAAAACCCATACAAGTAATATGTAATTACAGAAGTGTATAATGGATATTGTATTGCCCATCGACTATTACTGGTGGGTTTTCCCCATCTATTTTCTTCTGAACAGTATTCCCCATCTGTTTTCTTCTGAATGGTATTCCCCTGTCATCACAAGCAGAATTGATGACCCAAAGCTTTCTAATCATACTACTGAAATCTCTGGAGCAATTTTCAAGCAGTGCACTGTAATTAAACTGGCAAAGAAGACAACTGCTGGCAAGCATCAAGATGCATTAAATAAGGTAAGTGCATTCAAAATTCTTTTTTACAGCGTTTGATTGGGATTTTTTTTTTTATCAAACTCTGAGTTGCTAGCATCTTGTACCAAAAGTATCAAGTACAAAAAATGTTTCAGATCTACAAAATATGAGCTTTTGTATTACACTAAATGTCTCTGTTGTGTATTTTCCTGAACTTTTTGAAGGACGCTAATGTTAATTCAGGTAAAAATGAGTAAAAAACCTAATCCAAATGAAACTGTATGTAAGAAAAAGTTCTTACCTGTAAACTGAAAGACTGAACATTCCACCTCCTCCTCATAAACAGCAGTAAGAAAATAGAGCAAACAGTAATAATAAAAAAAGTAAAGACTTAAAGCGAATAATTGTGTATGTCAGTCAGGAACCAAAGTCTAGCTTCCTATATAACACTTTATGCAATGAACATTGATGCATTTTATCACTCTGCATGCAACTCCTTCAGAGTCTTCCAGATGAAGAGGTTATGCTTTGCAAAGATACTTAACTCAGTTCTGAGCTGAAGAAGTCAGAATCCCAAAGTACCATGTGCTGCTGCTCTTTCAGTGTGTGCTTTGTCATCTCTTCATAGTGTCAGCCCAGAGAAAATAGTTAAATAATTCGAAGTACTTGGGTCAAAATTATATTAAGCTGCAATATTTTCTTCAGTTTGGGTATCTTCTAATGCACTTTTTGCTGTTTGTGTGACTTTTAAAAAAATCTCGATTGGGATACATGCTCTTATTTTAATAATAAAGTTGAACTGTCGTACCTTACACTTACAGAAGGACATGGGGAGTTTACAGTAATAAATAAACTCCACTGAACTCATTCCAGGTTGAATCAGCATCCCAGATATATGTTCTTGCAAATTTGTGAGTTACAACGCAGAATTGCATTACAATAAATTGCTCAGTGATCTTCATTCACTTACATGATTTTGCAGGCTTAAGCTTGGTACCTTGGGGTTGAGAACTGAAAATCTCAATTTTTTTTTCAGATAGCTTAAACCTTTCCTCTCCCACAGGTACAGGAACTATAGAGCCTTCCCATGGGACATTATGGCAGTAGAAATAATCTGAACTATTAATAGATCAATTGCAGGACAAAGGGCCTGACTTTGGTCTTTTGCTGTAGGCTTCAGTGATATTTAGCTTTCTATTGACTTTGCAGATGGAAGTTCGAAAATACAAGTTTTAGGTACTTTGGGAGAAATACAAATATCTTGGGTTTACATGTCTAAATTCTGCTTAAACCCCATTCTTAAAAAAACCCACAAACAGTAACGTGATTATTTTGATATCTTCAACAAAAGTGAACAGCTACTCCAATTTTTATTCTGCTTAAACACATGTGTCTTGCTTAATCTCAATACACAATGACTTTTTTTCTGAATGTCAACATTGTTCTTTCAAACTAACTTCAGAAATTCAACAAAATCCTTTCCTTAGCATCTGTAATTTCAGGTTTTTTTTCAATTTGTGCACATATATTTATTATTTGCCAATACTGAAAAGCAAGACAGTACCTCTGCCCTGAAGACTTTGCAAAGGGCAACTGTCCTCTGTTGGAAAATACAGCACTGTCTGTCAGTGGATATGGGTGATCATGTATGGCCCAAGCTCTAAATGAAAGTAATTATGATTAACATATTATTCTCAAATGTCAGTGCAAAATATTGGAAGCAAGTGTGTGCAAAAAAAAAGGTAAACACTGCATTGTTTCATCTCATGCACTTAGTTTATGTAAATCTGTTGCTCAGAAATGTTACAGACTGAGCAAAGGAGACTAATTTGTTTAATTACACATAGAACATGGAACTGAATATACAAATCACAAAGCAGTCTGTCTTGAGAGATCTGTTTAAAAATGGATCATCATAGAAAAAAAAAAAACCAGTTCATCATTGCCACATTCTTTAGAAAGCAAACTTCAGAACTTTATGCTCAGGTCCTTTTGTTTTTTTGAACTTGGTAGTACCTGTAAGAAAAAGCTACAGCATTCAGTTCCTGAGACACTGTTTCATATTTGCAATCTAAAACCATTCTTTGAATTTCTGCAACCTGGGAGGCAATGACTACTATATTACCCTTTTGCCACACCTGATCTTGTGAAATGTGTCATGGAACTTTCAATTATTTCCAGGTAATATATATCTTGTATATCTACTACATATCAGCACCAAACACCGAAGCACCCCTTGCTAAGAAAATAAATTTCATATATGCTTGCAGTATGTTGCTTACAAGAAGCACAGAGAAACACATTTTTTAGAAGTAATTTACATAAAGGCTGGACTGACACATGTTCCCTTGAATCACCTTTATCAGTCCAACTATGGAATATATCCAATTTGACGATTATGAACATTTCTCCTTGTTCTTGTGTGGGGAGCACTGGGCAGAGACTTTTCTGTTGGATTTATTTATTCAAGTAATGGCATCTGGGATATTTTTCAGTTAATCCGAACACAAGCTTTTATCAGGGAAACTGCTAACTTGGGTACTTAGTTTTGGTCTTTTGTGATGAAGAAAAAAAGTTTTAGTCATGTGACTGACATAAGCCATGAGGGTTATGTCAATCTATAAGCAGATAAATACCAAATGAAAAAGATTGTACCTGTTTGGTCTTTTTTTTTTTTTTTTTTTTTTTTTTTTTCCCCAAGTTCATATGGCAAGCATTACTGTATTTCAGTCTGAAATCATAGACCCATAGACTTATTTGGGTTGGGAGGGACCTTAAAGATCATCGAGTTCCAACCCCTCTCATGGCAGGGACACCTTCCACTACACCAGATTGCTCAAACCTCATCCAACCTCACCTTGAACACTGCCAGGGATGGAGCAGCCACAGCTTCTCTGGGCAGCTGGTGCCAATGCCTCACCACCCTCACAGGGAACAACTTCTTCCTAATATCTAATCTACCTTCTTTAATTTATTGAACTCCGAAGATTCATTTAACTAAGGTACTCAAGCTTAGCAAAGCACATACTCCGCAGGTAATTTAAGCTGACATCTCCTTGCTTTACAGCCTGATGAAGCCACAGGCTTCCTTTACCTGCTCCAGTGCCTATCTGACATAATAGCATGGTTTTCATCTAGTAATTCTTGAGAAAGGAAATACAATTTTATATTTAGGAGCTTTCCATTACAGGGAACCACTTCTAAAGAGAGCAAGCATAGAATTTGTGAATTGAATTTCACAATTCAGGTACAGTTCATGTATTTAGCAGTGTTGTTTTGTTGCACATGACTTTGCCCATCAGGAAGAATTAGGTCTAAGTTGCAACTCTAAAGCTTTGAAACTTCAAATATAACAATTCTCCTCTGTAGTTCTCTCAAGGGTTGTGAAATGGTTACCCAGTACATCTCTCTCATAGAGTTGGTGAGAAAGGCAAATGTAGGTAACAAAGAAAGAACCTAATCTTAAAAAGCAGGCAACCATAATGATTATTAAATGCTACTCATACTGAGTTATTTTAATTACAGGAACATGGGAAATAGTTTGGTATATTTCAAGTGGAGCAGCTGTTTGACCACCAAAATTCTTTAACTGCCAGTGTAAAACAAGAACGCATTCTGAGACAAACCCGTCCACCAGCCAGTTGTTCAAACAAAGATATTTTACAAGACTGTCCATCAGTTTTATGTGACTTCAAAATTTCAGGATGTTGCAAATTACTTATTGTTAATTCAAATTCCTTTGGTATGAGCATATTTGTAGTTATTTTCCCCCAGTCTTGCCATCACTGGTATTGCCCAGAGAAGGCATATTCTTACGAGGGAAATGCCAGAAAGACAAACACTTTTACATTTTCTGGCTCAATTTCAAAACAAGTCCAGAGGATGACCATGAGGATGATCAGGAAACTGGAGCACCTCCCTATGAAGACAGGTTGAGAAAGTTAGGGCTGCTCAGCCTGGAGAAGAGAAGGCTGTGTGGGCACCTCATAGCAGCCCTCTAATATCTGAAGAGGGCCTATAGGGATGCTGGGGAGGGACACTTCATTAGGGACTGCAGTGGTAGGACAAGAGGTAAAGGCTTCAAACTTAAACTAATTGATAGACTGGATATCAGAAAGAAATTCTTTACTGTAAGGGTGGTGAGGCACTGGAATGTGTTGCCCAGGGAAGCTGTGAATGCTCCATTGCTGTCGGTGTTCAAGGCTGAGTTGAACATAGCCTTGGGTGGCATGGTTT
>JASSUY010040308.1:0-10454 GCA_032466535.1 Forpus xanthops | reverse complement strand
AGCCTTCCAGTACCTGAAGGGGGCCTATAGGGATGCTGGGGAGGGACTCTTCATGAGGGACTGTAGTGAGAGGACAACGGGTAAAGGGTTCGAACTTAAACAGGGAAAGTTTAGATTGGATGTGAGGAAGAAATTCTTCACTATAAGGTAGTGAGGCACTGAAATGGGTTTCCCAGGGAAGTTGTGAATGCTCCATCGCTGGCAGTGTTCAAGGCCAGGCTGGCCAGAGCCTTGGGTGGCATGGTTTAGTGCGAGGTGTCCCTGCCCATAGCAGGGGGGTTGGAACTAGATGATCTTAAGGTCCTTTCCAACCTTAACAATTCTATGATTCTATATTTATTGTGTGTTTTGTGTGATGCAGTATTTCAGAATAAAATTTGTACAAATCACAGAATAGCTAGGGTTGGAAAGGACCTTAAGATCATCTAGTTCCAACCCCCCTGCTATGGGCAGGGACACCTCGCACTAAACCATGCCACCCAAATATTTTAGTTGGTTTTTGTTTGGGAAAAGTCAGTATTCTTGCCAAATAATTTCCCCTGGAGTCCTCTAAACTGTGTATAGAGCAGAGCTACTATAAAAATTAAAAGCATCTTTCCAAATGGCTTGAGAGTACAGTGGAAAGTTTTGTAAATATAAGGACAACTGGTGGATTAACTTCTTTGCACTGTCTCAGTGTAGAGAGTCATAAAGTGTTTTGTATTAGAAAGTTTATTTTTACTTTTTGTAAATCCCTGTAAAATTGTTAGCCTTTTTGGTATTCGTAGGGGATCTATGTAGGGGCTAGGTAGTTCAGCTGCATTCACAATTTATCTTTCCCTAAGGTCCTTTCTATGACATTGTGTTTTCTTTACTTTTGTAGGCATAGGTTGTCTCCTCTTCCTGTTGATTATTTGCAACCACGTGAAAGATCACTAACTGTTACTTTGCATCATGGTTCAGTTGCCCATAAAGATCCTTGTATGCTTGGTTTTGACTTGGTAACGTGCATTGAGCTGTGAGTATTAAGCCAACATACTATGTTTTTCCAAGTTCATTAGGGTCTGGTTTGGATTTTTGTTTGTACTAGAAACAGACTCAGTCAGACCTTGTAATGAAGAGAGTAGCAGAACATGCTGTCTTCTAACTTGTGCTTAAGTTAGCCATACTAAGAAACTGATGTGGTGCTAGCTTAATGGTGGGAAAAGGATATTGATGGAAAAAGTATGAAGTGCAGGAGGAAATCGTCACAGACAGAAAGCTCTAAGCTGCCACTCAGCCACAGTGCCAGTATTGCAGTGCTAGGCTTACAATTCGAAGGTACAGATAGGGGTTTAGGGGTTTTTAACTGGATGTTAAGAAGATTGAGGTATAGTAGGGTGTTCTTAAACACATACATAAACTTATCCTTTACAGAATAGAGCATCTGGATGAGTCTGAGCTCAAGAAGTTTCCTGAAGTGGTGTTTGGTTTCATGGCTCCAAGCAGGGTTGTTATCAGTACTCCAAATTCTGAATTCAACCCTTTGCTTCCAGGAGTGAAGTTGTTTAGAAATCCAGACCATAAATTTGAATGGACCCGACTGCAGTTTCAAAGCTGGTAAGCCTGCTGAACATGAGAGGCAGACAGCTTTGAGTGCTCAGTAGTGTGAGAAAGGAATAGCTACACATTTTCACATGGTTTGTGTATGTAGTTTTGTGTTAGTGGGCTTTTACACATGATTTGGTGAAACGCTTCTTTGCTATTATAAATAGCTAAGCATACTCTGTGAGGCTTGGGTTTTATGCTGGTTATTAAGTTGTCTTGCTTTGACTGTAAATGAGTTGCAAAAAATATATTTAACTTTTACTAGTTTTTACTCTTTCTACTATTGTAAAACATTTTTATGTCTTAATTGCAATTACGATGTTGAAGTGTAAAGTAATAATTTACCTTTTCACATAATAGCAGCCTGCTATAGAAATGCTTCGTAAAAACCCAAGGAATGTGCTCTGTATAGGAAAGAGGGTTGAATGAGCTGTATGTTAGTCTAAAATCAGTAGATGAAATAATACCGAAGAGGTAAAGGGATACATATATATATATCTTGTATTATCGTTCAGCTGCCAGGCAGTACTGGAAGAAAACGTGGTACAGAAAGGATACCATACCTCAGTAACTAACTTTTAGTTAGAAACAGTCTTGAAAAATTTGCCCCTTTAATTAGGGTTTTTGTTATTTTTTTTTTTTTTTTTTTTTTTTTGGTAGGCTTTTTTTTTGTTTCTGCCTTACACTTTAAAGCACAGAGTGTTTTTTGAGTGTTTAGTTCTTCAACCCTTGAGGCATATGTTTTCCCCTAAATAATGATCCTAAAACCTGCTTGTGTTATTAGCTAAAGGATGTATACCTTAGAGACCACTTACAAAACCTAAAGTAAATTTAGGTTTTACTTTTGCATGCATGTGAGTTAAAAATATTGATATTGCTGAAGGACTCATGTTTTTCAGTTCCAAACAACAGAAACCCTCTGTGCAATAAGTATTTCAGTGTACTTTAAAGTGCATGGGATATTTATTTACCTTACTGTTTTTTTTTTTTTCTTGGAGAATGATGCAAGAAGGTAGTGCCATTTTACTTCCCTGCCCCATCACTTTTTTCACACTGGCTAATGTGCAGTACTAGAAGATTGGTTTTCATTTAAGTGTCATGTACACTGTTGTAACCTTGATTACGTAGACTTCATTCTTTGTATGTTTACAACAAACCCCACTTTTCTTACTTATCTCTTGTTTTTTGGCGTGTATGTCTTTTTAAGAGTTATTTTGAAGTACTTCTCTAAAGCTGGTAGGTTTTAGCTCACTGTCAGTACACTTAAGACAGTAAGTAACTGTGAACATACATATTCTGTGCAAATACTTGAGAAATAAGTCATTTTTGGTTGCCTAAATTACCAACATTAAATGAGTCAGGCTGGGGTAGGTATGTGACTACAGCTCTGATTCAGTAAATCTTGACAGTGCTTATCTTCAGGCATGTGAGTGTTACTAAAAAAATCTAATCAAGCATTCACAAGCTCAGGGTCTTGCTTCTGTTAGAGAATGCATCTTTATCGCATTATAAGATGAATGTTTAGTATAATCAGATTTTTTTGTGTTTTTTAGGGCTTTAGAGACTGCTAGATGTTATGGTTACTCGGTGGAATTTACCGGTGTGGGACACCCACCAAGTGGAATGGAGAATGTTGGGTTTTGTACTCAGATAGGTGTGTTTGTTAAAAAATATCCTGAAACCTGTGCATCCATTCAGTCTGAGAAACCCACTGAAGCAGTGTACAAATTAGTAAGTATTATTTTCTTCCTTTAGGAGGATGAATAAAGGGTAGAATTCTGTTATGATTTGGCTGTAAAGGTGTTCTTAATATGGACCACTGTTACTATCAAGTCTTAACTCTGATTAACACGTACAGTCAGATCAAAAGTCTCTTAAGTACATGATTTGTGTTTGTAGTTGTATAAAGGCATTACAGTTTTAGGTTATTTGCTAAATAGCAATATGGATGATCATTCTTACGTTAACGTACTGCTATCCTAACAGTGAAAGTTCTCTTTTCTCCAGGCATTCTATGACACTTCTAATTTTTTCTTCTTATCATTGATTTTTCTTGCATCATGTGGTTGTTGGTGTTAATACCGGATTGGTTTTGGATACATAAAAAATAAAAAGCATAAAACCAGCATTTCTAGCAGGGTATGTATTGCAAAAAATGCATAGTCTTGTCAAATACGAGAAAAAGGCCTTTCCCAGAAATTGGATTGACAGGACCTATTTTGTGTGGTTTGCCTTACTTGTTAGCATTTGGTATTACACCCTATTCTTTGTGTTCAGTTAGCGAGTTCTGATTTTTTTCAGAGGCATGGCTCTTTCCAAGAAGCCTGTTCTCTGGTTGTACACATGAAACCTTTTTGGTAGTTAGTGCTCAATGGCTTTAACTTTAGATAACATGAGAAAATTTTTGGGGTATAGTTCTCTGCTATGTGTTGCAGTATGTCACACCAACAAAACCCAGTGCATCAAAGTGCCATGTGGTATAAATCAAAGGGTATTTTTTTCTTTTTCAGAGATAACATGAAGTAACAATGCAAAAAGCTAAGTATATTGTGTTGATTTGTTTTGTTTTTTTTTTTTTTTTTTTTTTTTTATCTAAGAAGGCCTTTAATTACTTGCCCAGTGAATATAATCTAGTATTTCATTTAGTTTAAATTCAAGTGACTTGTGACCTGAAGTGCAGTATCAAGTGAAGACAGGTGAATGTCTTGTAGTAGTTTCCAAGCTATGAAGACACTCTGTACATTTGGAATTTTACCTGTCATCTACTGCTCTTAATAGAATCAAGTGGTCTGTAACGTTCATCAAACTTTGATATGTGTAGGTGGCTGACATGTACTAGGTATTGGTTTTATTACATTTTGTCATTATGGAAGGTATTTTGACGTAAGTGTCCTTTGATTTTAAAGAAGACTCATATCAAATCTCAAATATCCAATTTTTATTTAATTAATTTTATTAATGTTTATTGGTTTATTATCAATTATTCATGGTAATCAACATTTCAAGAAGTAATCAGAAAGTAAGAGGAAATAGTTACAAACTGTGGATCTTCAGTGGTTGTGTGTTGATATAAGGTGCTTCCTAGTAGACTAAAGGGAATGAGATTGCTTAGTCTCCTTAATTGCCTTGGAGTATATCTCAGTGTATAACACAGTACAGGCTCACAGATTTTTATGTTAGAATTTATTTTTAATTGTTTTCTACACCTGTGAGAGCATATTTAAACAGGGGAACTTTAGATTGGATGTGAGGAAGAAATTCTTTACTGTAAGGGTGGTGAGGCACTGGAATGGGTTGCCCAGGGAGGTTGCAAATGCTCCATCACTGGTGGTGTTCAAGGCCGGGTTGGACATAAACTTGGGTGACATAGTTTAGTGGGAGGTGTCCCTGGCCCTGGCAGGGGAGTTGGAACTAGATGGTCTTAAGATCCTTTCCAACCCTAACTATTCTATGATTCTATGATTCTATGTTTAATGTTTTATTCTGGAAGCAGATTGAAAGACATAGCTGCAGTCCTGGTTTCCAGATGACATTTCAGAAGTAGTGTAGAATCTATGTAGATGTGGAACTGTCACCAGGGCCTCATGATGAGCAATGTGGAAGAGAATTGAAGAATTGCCCATTTTCCCCTTGACCAATCTATAAATACAGATTGAAGATATAAGCCTGATTTTTTTTTTTTTTTTTTAAGTTAACCTAATTGCTATTGTAGTTGTTGCCTAGATTTTCTGTTATCTCAAAATGTTTAAAGTAGTAAGCAAAACAGGGTTGAATTGAAGACGTTCACATTTTAGAAGCTCTTTTTGACGAGCAAATTTTCTTCTGTATGTTATGTGTTATGAAGGTCTTCAAAGCAGTGTATCCAAGTCTTAAAGATGAGAAGTACCTGCAGAATGCAGTTGTTAGAGAAGTTATTTTCACAGCACAAATCATTAAGCGAAGTCTGCTGAACCGTTTAATGTCAGAACACGGGGAGTATAATTGTGATCCTACTGAGAGGAAATCCGAATTCCAACCTTCAGTGAACTGGTTCTCAGAAGATCTTGGAAAACTGGTTGTTGAAAAAAGCATGGAATCATTTGTCAGTGGAAGTGTGGTTTATATACCTCTTGCAACAATCTTCTCTTTTCCCAGAGTGAATCGACTTTGTGGTACCTTTGAGAAGTTAAACAAGCTTGTTGCTGGCCAGGTCACACTGAGCAGTGATGGCTCTGCTGTGATGCTCAGTACTGAACATGAAGATAGATAAGAAATTTCTTGCGAAATCATTAAATTAGTTAAAGGTTTGTTTCTTTTTTTTTTTTTTTTAACTATCTGTGAAATGGTGTTTTGTATGTGAACTAGAACCAAAAAATCTTTCCTAAACATTCCAGTGTTCATCCGTCAGCACCTCTCTCATTTAGTGAAGATGAGTGCTTCTGACCAAGATCACAGTAATTTATGAGGTTTTGAAGTAGAGTATCAGGCTGAAATTAGAGAATTAATTCCTGTGAAGAAAAAAGTATTTAAGTATTTCTCCTTGTTTTCTATTATTGTATTGTAGCTGTCATGGCTAGATTGTTTTTGATAATCTTTTGTTAGCTCCAAGGGTAGCTAATAATGCAGAATTATCTTCTTGTGCTGCATAATACAAGTCGGACATAGGTTTAGGGCAAGTTTTTCCTTAATAGGACAGATTTTTTAGACGCCTCTTTCAGGATGAGCCCATAGTTGGCCTTTGTGAAAACCAGGTATTGTTCTGAAGACCTGGACTATGCTGCAAATGTTTCTCATTCAGTAAATTGCATATTTGGGAGGAGTGCCGTGATGTTGGATGTAAAGTAGGAATAGAAGGTAGATTTAGCCCTGTTGTTTTATCCAGTTTCTTGGTAACTTCTCCTTGGGCAGTAACTTGAATCATGTAACTTTCCAGAAGCTGAAATTAATTAATTTGAAACTGGTATCTTTGACCACTCTGTTTAAAAAGAAAACAGAAACCAAACCAGAAACTTCTGGCTCTGTGAATGCTAACCTGGCCCCTTTGCACTTGGGAAAAATATTTCCTATATTTCCTTATGTAGCTGTTGTCTAAAAAAGCCTTGATGCATTCAGCAAACGTGAAAAGCAGATATGTTAGAAATAGTAGAGCTTACTGGCTTGGCTAAGATGACTTAAGTAGAGCTGAACTGCATTTGTAATACACAGTGAGCAAATGTTAGACGATGGACTTAGGAAGACACGAATTTTGAAGGATGCACAAAATTGGCTTTTTCATACAGGAAGCAAAGCACTGTTCTTAAACTTCTTTACATACTCGAATTTTTTCACCAATAATTTTAATACATTGACTTAATTTTTCTTGTGAGTAATGAGATGGTTAACTAAAAGGCCTACATTTTGTGCATGTTTCACAATGTCATTGGCAGCTTGGAATGAGCTGCTATTATCAGAACTGATTGCATGCTTATGAAACATGTTTCACAACTTCCTGAAAACAAAAACTCTGTGTAAGGACCGACTGTTTCTTCACATAAATAAGTGCGTTCTACCTTCTCAGTTTTTTAGTTTACTTGACATCATTAAGGTGAAAGGCTAGGCATAAAGGGCGAAGGCACCTATAAATCTCTGAATTGAAAAATGGTACAGAATCTATAACAGGTTGAGAATCTGGAAAACACCTGCAGGTTTCTGTTATACTAAGTGACTCTGAAATGCTTAGTGTAAGAAGCAAGGGTAGACCTGATAGCCCTAGTATGTGTAAATCGCTCAAAAGTGACTTTATTATTGACTAATGATAAATCTCCCCTAGTTACAAAGCAGGAAGGGTGCATGTGCCAGGAATGAAATACTCAGCACTTGAGGCACAGCTATTACAAACGAGATTTATGTGAGAAATTGGGTGAGGACTAGGTCTGGTGGAAGCATCCACTCAGAAGTTAAGATTCTTGTAATGGAGAAGCAGTTGTCTCATTGCCCCAAAGGCCCCACTCCCCATCTCCTGCACCTTCACTTCTGACTGCCCTTCGGACAGTGGTTATGAAAAAATAACTGTTTAGATTTTTAAGAATTCATCTCTAATACAGTAATAAGAATGGGTTTACTTTTTTTTTTTTTTTTTTACCTTGTGATAGAACTTGCCGTAGCTGGTATGTTAAAATACATGTAAAATTCAAAATGTGTAAATATTCTTAGGACATTAATCAGCATAGCTGTTTGAGAATTGCATTGGTTTGTTATGAGAAGACATCTCTGCAGTTCACTTTATGGTTTATTATAGTTAAAATTACTTTTTTTACAGCCCTACTTTTTCCTGTGTCATGTCTTTTTGAAACTTTCTATGTTTAGTGTACTTTGTAGCATGATTGGTCACTTCAAAATAAGAAGAGATGCTCTTCTTGCAACAGATTTGGACTGATACTTGCTTTGAATTTTGTATTTGGGTAATATTTCACTACAGGACTGTCTTGTGAACAAACAAAACTGCATACAAATACCTGCTTGGTTTGCCACAACACATTGTACCCTTTTTGTAGCTACACTTGGAAAATGGTTTGTGTGAATATTTGATAGACTAATTTGAAGGCACCTAAACTATAATGCAATTTTTAAGGTGTTCATGGGTCCTCTTCCCCTTGTTTTGTTTTTTAATGATAGCTATAGCAAATACCAATTCTTAACTTTCTTGCTGTCCTGGGAAAGATTCTAAGTCAGACTACAGATGTTTGGCCTCGTGTTCAGTGTTTGTTAGTGTACCTATGTATACTGAAACTGCACAAGCTATTATGTAGCATACGCAAAAGCATTATTTAGAGAACAAACATTGAGATTAGCTGGTTTTTTTTTGTGTTAGCTTTACACGTTTCCACTGTCTTAAATTAGTGTTAAATAAGATTTTTGTTGATGGACTGAACAGTCGGTTCAGGAGCAGTGAAGTCCTTTCACAGGATTCATTAGCAGGTTGGTCTTTTGATTAAACTGCTACGTGTATTTATGAATAAACACAGTACTTAACTGTATCCCACTTCAACTTAGAGTTTTGAAACTGATAGAAGGTGAATTCTGATGTCTGAAATGAGCATGCTGAAAGGAAGGTAATGAAGGTGAAGTGTTTTAGAGGACATGTGACAGTATCACTGACCAGGAGATGGCACCCACAGCTCAGTATGGATCACCTTTATGTTTTTTGAAGCTTCAATTGTAGACTAAAAGTAAACCTGCCACTGCCACAAAAAAAAAAAAAAACAAAAAAAAACCCAAACAAAACCACCCCACTCCCCCCCAAAAAAAAAAAAAAGAAACAACCCCAGCCCCCCCCCCTCAAACCAAAGAAATACTGCAGTACCTTGAATCTAAGGGATATAACTTGATAAAGTGTTGAGCAAGTCAATGGGTCAGAATATTTGAACAGAATGTTTCTGATCACTGTTTTAAATTAATAACAACAAAGGAAGTGGTATAAACAAATTCTAAAAATACTGCCTCACATATTTGAATAAATCCCTGCAGCCTAATGGAGAGAGCTGGAGGAGTTAATTGTCTGTCTCCACCAGAGAATTCTCAAACACATGGATCTGGCAGCTAATGAACTTCTGATGCGTTTGTCCTGCTGGCCATGGGTTTCTATGGTTTTAGGCTCTATTCCATGCTTATCTTTTTATTGGTAAATGAGATTTGGATTGTTCTGTCATAATGGTTAGTTGTTGGAACTTTTTACTTGTGCATATAACTCTGTAGTCAGGCTAAGGCTGGCTCACATTTGCTTTCAGATTTCACATAAAACCACCCCCAAACAGTTAGTTACTGATTTCTAGCTTTTAACAAGGAAGCAGCAAAATGGGAATAATCTGTCCCACAGAAATTTTAACAGGCTTATTAAGATGTGTTTTGCCCTTGGCAGATCCTGCTGTGAGGCCACACAGGGAACTGAATCAACTACTTTGTCACAGAAACTTGTAGTGGGAAGAGTAGAGCAGTCCAGAATGAGCTGTTGGGTGGGGAGAACTCAGAACTACTAGTTTTGCCTCAAGAATTACAGAAAACAATTTTTCCTGTGCTGGTGTATGCCTGCATTTTCTCGTGGCAGAATGTCTGCAGAATCCACTGAGGTGTTCAGTGACAGCATTTAAAGTACTTAATGTCTCTGCTTTTTTTTTGGCTTCCATGTTGTAGTAAGGGAAAATCTTTTTCCATATCACAACAATGGTTTTCCCATTGCCATATTGTCATATATATACACATATATAGCTTGTGTATGCAACATTGGTGCTTAGCCTTGTTTTCATTCAGGAGATATTTTCCTTCCAGATTAAAAAAAGAACAGTGTCTAAATGACACATTTCCATTACAGTGTAAATGTCACTAAAACAGTCTGTAAATATGGAGGTAGAAAAAGCAAAGCATTTTAATAAAACCCTTAGTGATTATATTTGCAGCTGCTGGTATTCAGTAAGGTGACTAGCAGCTATGAATATTTTATGTGTACACGTTTTTACTTTGTATTTCTGGAGAACTCTCCACTAGTAGATCCTTAACTGATTGATTTGGTTGGTGATGAAATTTGCCTTTTATTCTGTAAGGTAACTGTTGATTCATAAAACAGAAGAGAGACAACAACTGCAAAAGAAATTCTGGGATATTTTGCTGAAATTTGGTAAACATTGCCTTCCTCTTTGTACTGAAAGACAGTGGAGACTGAAGTTGGTTGTACGTGGTACAGTTACTTCTCCTAATCCTTACTATACAATGCATTGATTATTGAACTGATCAAAGTGCCAAACAGTTTGGTGAAAATTGCAGCTAATTATAATACAATATTGTCGTAGTTTGAGGCCTCCCTCAAACAGTTCTGTGCACCCCCCCCTTTTTCTTCCCCAGTCCCGGGGAAATGGGAAGGAGAATCCAAAGAATGC
>JASSUY010040304.1:0-11622 GCA_032466535.1 Forpus xanthops | reverse complement strand
TGCTCTCTTGAAGTCCAGGGCAGTGAGCTTGCTGCACGCTCTTCTCACTGTCCTGAGGATCTGAAATTCGATTATCTCATGATCTCTGTAATCAAGGCTGCCCTGGGGCGTGATATTTCCAACCAGCCCTTCCCTGTTGGTGAGGACGAGATCAAGCATGGCACCTCTCCTCATCAGCTCCTCTGTTACTTGCAGAAGGAAGTTGTCTTCCACACAGTCAAGGAACTTCCTGGATTACTTGTGCTGGGCTGTGCCATATCCCTCCAACAGGTATCGGGGTGGTTGAAGTCTTCCATGAGAACAAGGACCTGCGAGTGTGAGGCTGTTCCTGTCTGTCTATAGAGCACTTCATCCACCGAGTCCTCTTGGTCAGGCGGTCTGTAACAGATTTCCACAATAATGTCTCCCATCACTGTTCTCCCTTTAACCCTGACCCACGAACTGTCTGTCAACTGCTCACCTGTCCCCAGACAGAGTTCTGTACTCTCCAGTCTATCCCTAACACAAACAGCAACTCCCCCTCCCCTCCTACCAGGCCTGTCTTTCCTAAAGAGCCTGTAACCTTCCATTACAACATACCAGTCATAGGAGCCATCCCACCATGTTTCTGTGATGCCTATGATATCATACCCCTGTAGACATGCACACATCTCCAATCAGGGTGGGTACCATAATTTGTCTTTTGTCTTTCTACAAGACATCATTGAAGGATGTCATCTGGGGAGCTGGCCATCTGCTCAAGTAGAAGAATTGCATCAAATAATAATTGTTTGCCAGTCACTACTAGATCTGATTGGCAGAGTGAGAAATACTTCAGTTGCCCTCTTTTTCTAAAGTTTGCACACAGCAGAACGATCTTTCACTGCCTTTTATGTCGTACAAATTCCTCTTTTATCTCAATGGATTCAGATGTACCCCAAAGTTACAGACTGTACACCAGATGTAGATGACTTCAGGTGTCAAGATTTTCAAACAGTAATAGTTCAGTAATGTAGAAGGAAGGGAAGGTCCACCACCAAAACAAATCAGTCTCTAAACTCTCATAATTTGATTTACCCTGCTCACAAGAACAATTTTGTTTCACACTATGATCAGAATACTTTCTTGGCTGAATTCATTCACAATTACAGGGTGACTGTCACTTGCACTGAAGGTTTTATTTAGAAACTTATTTCAGTCATTATCAAACTTTAGATTTTCGTTTTCCCTCTCTGCTGCTCTATGTGCAGTCATAAATTTTCTTTCCATTCATGATTTTCTTTAAAAAGCTACTGAGCCATTCTCTTGCTTTATCCCCATTTTTTTAAATGCCATAGAGGGAAGGTTAAGTCCCTGATGGTAGATGTTTAAAACGAAATTGTTCGATGTAAGCACTGTGTAGTGCTGTACTCCAGGTGTGTGAGCTGGCACTACAGCCCTCCTGCTGTCTTTCCATTAGTACTAGTCTGAACATTCCCTGACCACTCCCTGGTCTAGCTTTAATTTGTTTTTTCGTGCCATAGAAGGGAACATCTCTATGGAGGCAAGCTCTGAAGTTCTAAGGTACATTCTAATACATTCCTTAACATAGACTGGTGTTACACCTCTGTCCTTGGTATCAGGAGTTATTACGAGTATAGGAAAAGAGACAGAGTAAGCTTTTAATAACTGCAAGATGCTGCTGTAGTCAGTCCTGTTTGTAGTCAAGTGCTAGTTTTGTTTGAGCATAGTCTTTTTGTGTAGTAAATCCCTGCTAGTAAATCCACTAGTCCTCTTACCTGCTGGTTGATTCCTTAAGAATAATTGTTTCTAATAGTGATTAAGTTCAATCCATGCTTTTACATTTGGGTTGGTGTAATTGGAAAGGTAAAATCTGTCACCAGTGCAGAAGACAAAGGTGATGAAGTGAAAGCTACTTATTGGTGTATGTAGAGAAGGATTCAAAAACGAATGAGAAAAAAATGTCATTGCTGAGTGTGATCCTGCTACCTTCTAAAAAAATCTTTCTGTCAGGAGATAGCTTCTTTTTGCATGCATCAAACTTATATTTAATATTTAGCTTACAGTAAATCCTCATAGCTATCATTATCCACACTTATGGTAGGATAGTGTTATACAGTTATCTATGATGTTTGCATATCTCCGTAGTTTACATTTTTGAGAAGTCTGTGGTTGGTTGTCTCCTTCTCCATAAAATGTAAAAAAACATCTGAGATACTGGGACTTTTGTTCTTTAAAACTTGCAATAGTTAAATATATTCAACTACACTTTTGCTTGCTTCAAATTCAAACTTGACACTTAAAGTCTGATAAACAGGATGCAAGTAGCAGCAGATGCCTTTCCTACCATAGCAAATATGATCAAAACATGGGGTTTATTTTTGTAAAAGCTTCTCCTACCCCTTTCAGTTTTTAGGTGCATGAGAGTTGATGCAACAGTAACAATACTGAACACTTAACTTCTCCGTATCCATCAGTCTGGAAAATTAAATCTGACTTTAAATTTAACACTGCTCTGCTAAAGAGCCTCAACTGACCAGCACTGATTCTTCAGTTTTACTTACCAAGATACAGATGTTATCAAGAGATAGCACTGCCAGTCATAAAATTCCATATCCTGAAGATTAGTAAGGGGAAAAAAGTCTTACATGCTTCTTTCTGTTCATCCATTGTTTTGGAAAACAACTTCTTAGTCACTAGTATCTTACCTATGTTGTGCAGCTAAGCACTTGTCTGTTTCTAAGTACAGGAGTGTTATTGTTGAAGGCAGGGAAATCACCATGTCACATATTTTTGAGCTCTGAAGTAAATTCTCCTTATATCTGCAAACAAATGTGATTTCTCTTCCCGCCTCCCTTTCTCATCTGCTGAGTATGAGCTGATGTACTTTCATCTACTGGCATTCATTTCAGTGTTAAGGGAGCACTGAGTGCAGGGAAGGGAGATCTTATTTTAAAACTCAGTCCTTAACATGTAGCTCCCTGCAATTCGAATCTGGTGTGTTCCTGGTACGTTCCTAATTATCTACCTTACTGTGATATTTACATCCTTAAGTAATACAGGTTAGTTGCTGTTGACATGGTAAACCAAAATATCATCTGTAGAATCCAGAGATATGTTTTGGACTGGTTAACTCAACATGATGCAATACATAGAATCCAAATGAAAACTCACAAATGTTATTGCATTGATTCCAGTTGTGTTTAGAAGGTTAGAAGAACCAGATGACTTCTACATTCAAATTTTTTGCTGTATAGCATTTAATTAACCATCTCCTTTGTTTTGCAACCAACATTTAACATTTATTCACAACTGAAAAGTGTATGAAGATGATGAATATATTAAAGATAATGTAATGAAGCTGGATACAAAGATGGATGGTCAGTGGAAACCCTTGGTAAAGTTACTAAAAAAAATCTCATAGACAGTTCTGAAACTTCAGTTGATGATGGTACCATTTTGAAGTTAGGGGAAACTGAAACTGGGTGTTGAATACAGATACTATGATTCAATGTTTCATAGTTAACCTTTTTGCTCTCCGATTAAATAAGGTGGGTCCTATATTTTTTGACATTTCCTAACAAGCTGCAATTTGGAATTATAAATATCACAAAGATGTTTATATTATTTACCCATCTCCAGCATTAATGTGATCTTGTGCATTGTCAGTATCAGGGATTGGGGTCTGTTTCTTCAAGCATCATCTGTGTATCTGTTCCATAAATCTCATAGTATAAGCAATTGCAATGACACAACAGATAGAATTGAGTAAGGGCAAAGAGAGCAGGAAGACATTACAAATGTCATATTTGGCTTGAACATATTTGCTGCATATCTGTTATCATACATATGTATTATATGTTGAATGTAGTATATGTATATATATATAGGTTTTTAATTCTCTTTCCTCCCTATTCTATAGATTTAGGAAGGAGTGTAGCACCAAAGAAGGTAAAGGTTGAACAGTGATGCGTAAAAGTTTAGGTTTAACTTTCTGTCATGTTTTACATAGTGTTAATCAGCTCCAAAAAGCAGGGATTTTTGATCAGGCTATTTCAAATTCATTGGGTTTTGGTTTACTCGACTTTTTATAACACCTCTTATGTAATTTCAGTGACTAATTCACATTTTAGAGAAAGGATAGTCAGTTCTCTAAACTTTCAGTAAGGTTCAGAACATCTCTGGGATTTCCCAGAACTTCTGCAACAAAATTATGGGAGAACAAATTTGATGCTTCTGGTAAGGCAAAGGCTAGAAACAAACAGAAAATTATTCTTTTGAAATTAACAAATGCATAAATTAGCATAGAGAATAAGTAGAAAAAAATTAAAATGCCCACCCTCACAATCTTTCTGTGCTTTACTTGGAATGGAAATTTGTAACTAAATCCACTGCAGAGGATAAATCAACTTTTTTTCCTGAGCATCATGTTCTACGACACAAACATGTAAATCTCCCTCAGTATCGTAATTTGTATTCAGTTAAGTACCAAATTTTTATTGCAGAGTGTGATGAATCAATTCTCATGCTGGGATAAGCTGTAGAAAGGGGAAGCTGAAGTTTGAATTTGATCATTGTCTGATGTGGAAGAGCAGATTATGAGTAACAGCAAGATTTTAAGCCCTGTGTTCTAAAAAGCCATTGCATTTGAATGTCTTTTTCACTTGACTATTCTCTGTACTGTTGCTAGCATCTATAGAAATGAAAGTTCTGTTAGTTCTGAGGGTTCTTTCTCCATGTTTAAGAAAGAAGTTTTTAAGATGGGGAAATTTTCATAGCTTGGTATTTATTTCCTTAGCTAGGAAATCGTAGCAAAATAGAGAGCCAAGTCAGTTGGAGAAATACAGCTTCAGAGAATCATAATTTTGTTTATTGTTTTTCAGTATGTTTTATTGGGTTCTTAACAAGTGCTTCTTACACCTTTGTATTATGCTTCTTGATTTTTCATTTCAGACATACATACTGTAATTATAGTATCTTAATGTTACATCTTTTGATCCACTGTTATTTCATGCATAGAAAAGCATTTATTATTCTTTACCTTTTTATTGCAAGTGTGACAGTTTGCCTCTTTGTAATGCAAAAGGATCACTTTTTTTTTTTAATATTACCAAGACAGGAAGCAGTCTGTTGCAAACCTTTGTCTGCCATCTCTGGTAAATAGTATTCTTGTTATGGTTCCAATTCCAAATCCACTAGTATGCCAGTTATGCTGTCATCCAGTATTCATGAACTGGAGGATATCATTCCATTGTTATCAGAGTTCATCTCCACATTTGTCATGTGAATTCTTTCTTCCCATTCCTTGTTGTCCATGAAAGTTTTCCTTTACTTTTTTAAGTATACAGGTCTGGTTGGTGGGTGGTGTCTGATCTGTACCAGTATTGACAAATGCTGTAATGCACATGAGGTGTGTGCTGAACTGGAGTTTTTGCAGATGCACTTTTACATATTTACTTCATATTAATTTGCTTCTTGCTTAGCACTTTACATGTGAATTTGCTTTTTACCACAAAAAGCAATCCATAACCTGAAATGTCAAACCATTAAAAATACTGCATGTGCATGGGTGCTACCATTTTGGAGGAGTGAAATGCATTTGTGCTTTTACAGCAGTGATGGTAGCTATGAATACTGTAACTGAAAGTAAATAAATGCCTTTTTAATTCAGCTCTCATTCTTTGAATTGACTTGAAACTAAGCCTTGTTAGTTTTGTCTAATTGTTAGTAAAAAATTAGGGGAAATTTTGATATTTTTTAAGCTTGTGTATGGTCTACACAAACAAATTTATATTACTTTAAAAAATCAAAGCGGTTTGCTATATCTTTAAGTTTCTAGAATAGTATGATGTTTAAGAATGTCTCACATTGATTTCAGTTGTATTTTCCATTGTGGAAAACAGAGCTACTCATGTGTTAGAGACTTAGAATCTAGTTCTAACTAGGACCATCTGGCATAAGTGCAAGGAGAGCGTCTCTTGGAAGGTGTAACGAGTTGTGGTGACAGTTTAAGCTCCATCCGTGTTCTTATTGCATCTTCAACAAAGATAGAAATATAAAGGCTTGTTCCAAAGAAAATACTATGGTATCTAGCTTTATATAATTAAAAGATCATTTTGAACAATTTAGCATTACATAAAAATGACTGTCTGGGTGATGATTAGGATATCCATCTATTGAATGCAATTTACATTGAATTCTGTCTTACATAGCCCAGGTTCTGCCTGAGCTGACACTCAGCTAGAATATGTCAACTGCACAGATATAAGTCTTTTGATATCAAGGGGACATATGTTGGCCAATTTATCGGCTTTCTGTTCACCAAGCCATGTTCTGCTTTGATCCTAAAAAATTCAAAATGTTCATTTCAGGAAAGTTTTTTTCCTTCTAATTTCATTTCATTGGTGTAGCAAAACCCCACTGGTATACTAACCACCATTTGCAAATTCCAACTATCAAATTCTGAATACCAAAGTTAGGCTTCTGCAGGGTTCTAGCTGAGGAGCTCTAGTTCCTTGACAGAGGTGGCACTGAGTCTCCAGGGTCCAGGCCACAGAAAGTGCCTTAGGGGAGACCTGCTGGTGGTGAACCAGCAGTAGGAGGGTGGGAAGCAACGCCAGCCTGCCTGCTGGAGGTGAGGGGCTATGGCAGCACAGAGCCAGGCTGGGGGAAAGCGGCAGAATCTCAGCAGCTCTGTTCTTGCCAGGTTAGGGAATGTGTAATGGAGCAGCTGTTGGATATGCCGTGACAGTTACCACGACCACCATGGCTTTGCTGGCTGACAGCATGTCTCCCAAAGGGGGGTAAAGCATGGGCTACTCTAATCAGATGTTCATTCAGAGAAAAATGAACTTTCTGTCATTCAAGTCCTTGTGGGTACTCCAAAGAGAACAAAAGATTGCAGTCATTAAAAAAAGTCACTGGCTACTGACCTACCTGTCAATAAGCATTAAAGAAATCTGATGCTACTGCTGAGAAACTCTCAAATTTGCTTTAAGGAACAATGGTAATGTAAAACATGAAGTCATAATCTGTGTTGATTTATAACAATCATGCTGGAAAACAAGAAATGCTTTTGGGTTTACTGTGAAGGAAAAATTCTCCTCAACTTGCATTTAAACGGGAGGAGATATGCTGCTGAAATAGAGAACAGAGGGGGTGGAAAGATAGTTTTTCATTCTAGGCACAGTTTGGATATATTCCCCACAGTTCACAACAGCAATTGGGCTCTGGAAATAAACCCTTAGAAAGGGTGAACATATTGTCAGAATAGTTGTTTTTTGAAGAGGTGCGTTCAGTTTGACTCAGGGAGGAGCTGGAGTCTGCAGTGAAGGCAGAGCATCAAGCACTAACATACTACTAACTCACTGGAGTTAGAAACTGGGATACTATAAAAAATACATCTACGAAGCATCTGCAAGACCATGCTTAGAAGAAGACATGCACACCCCAGTTCCATTTCTACACACTTGAATTCATATCCTGTTTCAGAAGAGAGAAGGAGCTTTGTGGTCTCAGTTCAGTTTTTACTGTGTCTAATGTACGCTAGAAATACCCTCCTAGCTTATCCCACACTACTGAAATTCTGTAAGTGCTCTGCTGTTCTGGCAAGGTGGTTTTGCCATTGATTTTCTTAGCACTTTTTCATTGTTTCTGTCATTCACTTCAGACCGCTTCTCTCTTCTGCAGTAAATAAAGCAAACAAACAAACACAACCCCAAACCCCCAAATAAAAAAACTTAATCAAAACAAAAAGCCCCAAAACAATGCACCAACCAAATTTGTAGTGTATATATACTTGAATGATACATGCTTAAACCAATTGGGTTTTTTACTTCTGTCCATTTTATAGTTATATATGAAACTTCTATGTTTTTCTTGTATTTTGGTGGTTAATTGGAAGGTCATATAGACATTTGGGCCTTCGGGAAAGATACTTCCTGCTTTTCATTTGATTTCTGGACTACCAGGTATTCTATGTGTCGATGTCAAGTTTTAAGTCTCTAGATTAGTGTTGGTGATAAAGAATCCAGTATTTGGGTTGTATAGGAGCACACCTAGGTCATTTTACCATTAAAATTACCAGAGAACCACAAATGCTGTCCTGTTTTCAACTAACAAATCTCAACATTGTTCAAATGTATTTAGAAATCTCATTTGTATAATTGTTAGGTTTGATTTTTGTTTGTTGTGTTTCTTTCTTTAGGTATTTCCAGAAAACTCAGTAAAGGATTTCTTTTTTTCTTTTACTATTTTATAAGAATTAGGCTCGTTCCTGGAATGCTAATATTAGTGTTAACCATTCTAGAGAAAAAAAAAAAGAGATTAAGAAAGGTGGAGTTATTTTCTTGCAAAAATGATGATTAATGATCACCAAAACATCCATGGGGAAATATGTAAAAGAATTAAGCTGTGTACAAATTAAATGGCATTTTATTTAAGATTTGTATAATCTGTCTGAAAAACAGAAAAATTTGAAGAATCTTGCCAGACTTTTAGCTTAGAAATGTATGAATCTCTGTTCAAATCTGATTGTAAATGTTAAAATTAATTCTGACTCACATTTGAAAGGAAATATATTTTTCATATTAAAATAATTTATGTTTTCATATTACAGGCAAATTTATGGATAAAGCCTATAAAACCGAATGCAGTTTTGGCTGGGAAAACTATCTTCTCCCTATAAAGTATCATTGGATATTTTGCAACATCAAGAAGTGCAGACCAAGAGCAGTATCTTTGAGGAGAGAATCTCAGAAGATTCAGATCCTTTAAAACTGCCCAAACCTTGCCAAGAAATTTGAGAATAGAAACCACAGAATAAAGTGCCACTCTTGCTGTTTCTCCCCTCTTCACTTCCACTGTCTGGAGTCTGCAGCAGAAACCATGTGACCAGGTAACTGCCTTTCAAATAACTTCTTAAATTAACCTTCAATCATATAAGCAAAACTGGGAATACCTTAAGCAGCCCCAGACATTTCTAATTGCATGCATGCATTTGGTGGAACAGGCATGTACTGTTTCTTCTTGTCACTGACTTACTGAGCTTGGCTTTGAATTGGATGGTTTTGGAGTATACGAACAAAATTTCTCTACTTGTGTCATTAGGTTACCTTGCCCAGATTTCACATTTCCCAGTAGAAATGG
The DNA here is from genome assembly GCA_032466535.1 of Forpus xanthops. Taxonomy (NCBI): domain Eukaryota; kingdom Metazoa; phylum Chordata; class Aves; order Psittaciformes; family Psittacidae; genus Forpus; species Forpus xanthops. The sequence goes on along the minus strand of JASSUY010040304.1, from coordinate 2,496 downwards.
GATAGTTACCAATCAAGTACTTTGTAAGCTGTCTTTATGTGGTTGAACTGATTCTTTTGTCATGTTTGGCATCTTTCTAGACTGCTCAGGAAGGACCTCTGATAACATTGCCTTAAGAAGTAACAACATCAGGGTAAACTCTGCCCACCTTTAGTGGCTGTCTTCTTTATATTCTTTCTCTTCTTCTTAAGCAGGGTCAGACTTATTTGTCTCATGTCTGTGACCTACAGTACCCAGTGGTCTGCTCTTCACAGTCACAGGCTTTGAAAAGTGTCCCTAAATCCTCACTGTTCTTGATCCATGCAGCTGCCCTGAGACAAGTCACTTAAAGGCAGATAGTGGTTATTTCTGAGTTTTCTAAAAAACTGAACTAGAACATTCCAGACACTTTTTTAACGTATTTGCTTTTGTGCTGTTATCTTTTAACAATAGCTGCCCATTTTTTTTAATGTTATCTTTCTGATGCATCTGTTCCATATTTGAGAAGGGTGCTGGGTTTAAACCATTACACCAAGGGATTGTCCACCTTCAGCAGAAAATACAAATCTTTATTCTTAACGTTGTGAGTCCAGAGGATAAGAAAGAGAAAAACAGAGGAGCTATGTTCAGCAAGGAATGAAAAGTCCAATAAATGACCTACAAGCTCATCAGGATATCACACAACTCTTGAGATAAGTTAAAGGGCCACTACAAATCTGAAGAAATCATGTGGAGTCTATACCCCAGGATTAATCACAATGGCCACAGTGTTCTTGGTTTTGGTGTGGGAGTACAGATTTTTCCACCCATTCCACTCTAGCAAGGCCTACTTAGTCCTACTAAGCTGGAGGGGAGGACAAAGATAATTGTTCGCCTGATCCAAGCGTTGGCATTCGGTTATTTTTGTAGGCTGAAACTGTTCATGTGTATTACTGAAATATCTTATTCTCTGAAAGCAATGGTATGCTTAGAGGTTTGTTTGTTTTTTGTTTTTTTTTTAAAAAAAACCAACTCTAAACCCCGAAATCCAGTATCTCCACTAGATATGTAAAGTTTACCAGCAATTAATTGAACCTCCGGAACATGCCAAGGCCAGTGTATTGATGAAGTTGCAAAAACTAATATTAAGTAGTGATTTGTGGCTTTACTATGGTCTCTTGTAGGTGCTTTTAAGACCTCTTCACAGTTCAGCACCTCAGTGTGCTCTACCAGAATGACCAGGCAACAACTCCATTTGTCCTGACAATGTGTCCTCCTTTCCTCCTGTAGCTTCACAGTTGTTCAAAACCCAGTATATATCAAGGAGAACATGAGTGTTTGTTCTGAACTGCTATGTCAGTCCACCAAACAAATACGCAAAATGGAGAGAAGTGATTTCAGGACTTTCTGCTTCCCTGTGGAGAAGGCTAGTAAGTCACAGTGCTTTGGGAAGACTTGCGAGGAGGCAGTGGGTTAACCTGAGGAAAAAGGGTTGCCTGAGATAAATCCTCAGATAAAGGCTTTGGGGTTTGCTTTCAACCATCTTAGTTTAAACAAGAACATGCTGTGTTGGTAAGGAGAATGAACATTTCATGCACTCCATGGGTGAGTTTAGGCAGTAGCTCTCTGTCAGCATAAATGTACGGGCAATTTTTGCTCGCTTAACCCTAGTTTGGTGATAGTTTCAGTTTTACTGATTCACTGAAAGATTTAAAGTGATAGAAGCCTTCCGTTATGAGAGGTGTTACGTAATCTCATCAGTCATTTTATGTTTACAGTGTAAGCTATAACTTGAATTTTTAGTAATTTGAATTCTTTTTAGTTATATGACCAAAGTAGCTGGGCTTCCTGGCAAGTTTTAATTGCAGATTGTTATAGAAATGAATCAGTTACATGAACCCAATTAGCAAAGCTTGTGAAAAAAACTTTTGGCAAGAGGGCAGCTTAGGACATATTATATGAGCTTGTGAAGACACTGGCAGAAAATAATGTTTGGCATCATAAAATCAGCAATATCTGAACCTCCCAGTTTGAATAAGCACACAATATTTTCAAAGGTTTACCACTTCAGATGTCTGTATTTGAATGAGAGTGACTTTTTATATTTAATACTTGTGTTATATATATAGTTGAACTTCGGAAAGCATGCCCAAAATACAGGAACAATGGTGGTTCTGTGAGGCTTGCTGAAACCATATAAACTCTGTGCCCTTCAGATAAGATCATTTCTCATCTAATTTTCTGAATATTGCCTGTTTTCCTAAAATACTGAATAGCTTGTGTCAAATTCTGATCTTCAGTGCAACAATAGCACCCAGCTTTGGAACCAGTGACCAATCATACAGTAAGCAGCAGAATTTGTTGCTGTGTGTTTGCTCTGCTGTTGTTGTTCCTTCATATTCTCCATGATTTGTTTGGCAGCACATTAGGAAGAAGTCTTGCTTAGTGGCAGCACAGAAAGCCAACCGTATCCTGGGCTGCATCAAAAGGAGCGTGACCAGCAGGCCGAGGGAGGTGATCCTGCCTCTCTACTCTGCT
>JASSUY010040303.1:0-53643 GCA_032466535.1 Forpus xanthops | reverse complement strand
AAGCCATAACTATAAACACTGGTGTTATCAGCACTGTTCCCAAGCCGAAAATCCAAAACACAGTGCTGCACCAGCTATCACTTAAAGGAGAAAAATGGCTGCTGCTGCTGAACCCATGACAACGTATATTTATTAATTTTCAATGTCTTTGTTCTCCATAAGCATTTCTGATCTCTCCTTGCAGATCCAGTGAGTTTGGATAAGCCCTGTCACTTGTTTCTCAAATGAGAAATTCTGGTGCAATTGAGGTTCCAGAGTCCTGTGAAGTCTGAAAAAAGCCCTTCCAGGAAATTTCCAGCCTTTGCTTGTCTCGCTATTCTTCTCTAGAGGCTACTGCACCCAAGATTGAAATAAATAGATGCAGAATCAATACTTTCACCATTTCTTTGTCATGATTGCTTTAATTTTCCTTCCTTTCTTAACTGTCTTCTTGCCCAATCCCTTCTCTCAATGAAGTGGCTTAATTTGTAAGGTAACTTATTACACATTTTTGGTGGTGACAGTTTGTTTCCTATAATGCAGAGCACTATTAATGTTCAATTTTCAAGCCTGTCCACAACAGTGGTTTGTGTATTCCCCTGAAAAAGTAGACAACAATGGTTCAAAATTCCTAAAACTATAAACAGCCAAAGGATTGAACCTAAATCTTGGTTTATCAGTTCTAGGATTAAATTCCTCTGGTCACCTATTGACTAGAAGAAATAGACCCTAATGAGGGTATGTTCTTGCAGGGATGTAGAGAATGGACAGTGATTTTGATCTAAAAGTCATGATTTGGCTTAGTGCTGGGCGTTGATGCAACTGCTTTCATCCCTTTCTTCTTTTTCCCAAAGAGGGAAGATCCACCACTACAAGAATCAGCTGAAGGTCTGCAGCCTTTTCCTTTGTGCCATAAATGCTATTAAACGGTTCTTTTTACATAGGCCACACTTTTTTAAGCAACACATCATTGAAACAATATGATTTGGAGGGGAGGGGACAACTGACCCCAAATGACTAATCATTCCATGTAAAAAGGGCCACAGTCCTGTTAATTCAAATGACATTTTGACAGTAGCATGCTGTCAGCCCAATGATTTGACCTATACAACAACCTCTAATTATTACTAATTAAAGAATTAATTATTCATGGCAGCACGTGCTATTAGCATAGCTGAGATGTGTTGGAATATGAGTTATGTGCGGTTTATGAATCTTCAGAAAATAGATTCTTTAATAAATTAATAAAGGGGCTCTGGGGTTTCATTAAAAGGTGGCTGGAGGGGTTGCAAGCCAGTTTCCAAGGAGACCACAGGTGGTTTGCTTGGATTTTTTTTTTAGTTAAACTTGTTTGGGCCAGATGATTTCCCTTCCTCCCTCCCCCTCTCGCCCTGTCCTCACTGCTCTTTCCTCAGGCAGAGAAGAGAACATTTTAATGAAACCCCTGTTGTCCTCATATCGCTTTGATCCCCGTGTGGTCTCCAGCCTCTACTTTGGCCAGTTGGAGGATGGTGCGGTTGGCTTTTTTCTGTTCCTTTTTTTTTCTCTTTCCTTTTTTTTTTTTTTGATTGTAAGCTCCAACCAGCTTTTCCATGAATAAACAACAGAAATGATAAAAGCACATGGTTAAAGGAAAACAGAACAAACAAAGGAGGAAATAAAAGAAAATGCATAAATTCAGATGAGACCATCAAGTTGTGAGCAGAGTTAATTGCCCTGTTCTCTGTCTTAAGAGCAGATTTGGTAGTTGTTCTTATTGATATTTTTATATCCATATTTGTTTCTAACATGATATTTTTGATTCTTTAGATTGTTTATAAATTTTATTGTTATAAAAAATGAGGGGGAAAATTCTTCATTTTTTTATTCTATTTTCCTTCTGTCTTGACTAATGTTTCCCAACATTTATTTTTACTTTTTATTTACATTTTATTTTTTAATGCAGAGGGTGATATTAATACCTTCAAGTACTGCTAAATAAACAGTGATATAAATAGAAATAGCAATGTTTCCAAGTTTATGCTCCAACTTCCAGAGCACATAAAAATTCCATTTTAGGTTAAGGAAACAAAATAGTAGCTACATTAAAAAAATAAAATTATATATTCCTGCCTCATTTTCTGAGTGCTTGCCTTCCAGCCAGTCTCACCAGTGAGGGGCATACCCACCAAGTGGAGTGCTCCTTGCTCTTACACAAATTTCACCAGAATCACACTGCAGTAGGGGCTAAACATATCCGTCGTCTTAAAGGGTTCAAGAATCCATACGGATGATATTGAGGAGGGATTAATTTCTTCTGTTGCTGCTCACCTCAGGAGGAGGACATGCTGCTGGAGGTAATCATTTCTACCTAATGACACTGATATTACAAGAGGAGTTATCTCCATAGGCTATGGGGGAAGCGTGGTCTTAGGTACACAACTTTTCATACAAATGCAGGAGGATCCTCACACCCTGCACCTTCAGATTCTTGCATGAAAGCCATCTTTTCTCATTCAGTTGCAATACAGCTTTCAAAAAGACACAGATATATTCTACTTTCAGATCTCACTTGATGATGAGTTTATTTGAAATCTTGGCAAGCCATTCCAGTGACTGGTTACTGTGGGAATTATGTGTTCTTGTGTTAATTTCTGTTGATGTACCCTGACCACATGCTACAACATCTACATACAGCATCTAAATCAATGAAGTTTCTATCTCAGGTGAAGTTTTGGCTTCTCTGATGAAACATCTGTTGACTTTGTGAACATTTTTATTTATTTTATCATAGCACTTAGAGACTCTAATAAGGAACAGAGGTTTTACTTTGCTATGTGTGGTATGTACATATAAATGGGATCACATGACAACATTGCAAGCAGTTGTATAAACTTGATCTGCCTGTGCTCGTCTTGCAAATTTACAAGCAGAACCCATTCCCATTGAAGACAGATCTTTCAAAGACTGCATAATTCCAAGCAGTTAGCCTAATACATCAGAAAATGTCAACTTCACAAGCTTAAAAGTCTGGATAAACTGTGCTTGGAAGAAGCCAGTTATCAAAAATAATTTCCTACAGAAATATATCATATGTCATGCTACATATTTTTAGACAACTCCTTGTCTACCAATGAGTTTTGTGGTCAAATTAGACAGTCATAATGTATTCAGGTTATCGTATCAATATCACAGTAATAATACCAATGCCAGTAATACCAATATCTCAGTAATAATACCAATAAACCAAGTCATCTGGGATATTCTGGTTTAATTGAATAAGAACAAAAGCATTCATCTGCTGCCCACTTCCCAGATGAGCATATGAAGCATTGGAGAAAGGAAGTGCCTCTTATTTTCCCCTGAGGAAAATAAAAAGAAGCAAAACTTTTTGGTTTCAAATGAAAACATATGCTGAAATTTCCATTTTAAAATATGCAGGGTAATTCTTGCTTTCCTATATGGATTAAGCCCTTGTCCTGAACAAGATATCTGTCTGGGATGCTTTATAATAATTTTGCTCTTGGCAAGTTCAGAAATAAGCTCAGGACATAATTCAGAATTAAGTTCCTAATCCAAATTGGGATTTAAAATATAAAAAATCTCAGTTTAACCCAGACATGGAAAATGTTACTACACTGATCACCTAAAGTTTTAATGAAGTCTAAGGAAAATTGACTCAGAAGATTCACAGAAAACCTAGCCAATTTTATTTAAATACCTGAAAAATAATTTATATGCTTAACTTCAGGCTCAAAGGTTTGAAAACCTAATTGGCTTAGCCAATATTACACAGAAAGCTAGCATTGCTCCTTTCTGTCTATTATAGTTAAGTAGAGACAAAACATGGAGTGACATACTTTTGCTGTAGATTTTAATTGTTGTCTAGCTCTGCTGCTTCAGGACAGAGAACCAGCCCTGGGCCCCTCTAGTTCATTGACTTACCTCTAAACACAAAGTCCAGCATGCTGCATGCCAATAAGAAATTCCTGCAATACCTTTGCCTAATGTCATTTTTCATCTTTATGCAGACTGAAACAAATTGATTGAAATGATACTTTTTGACTGAAGAAGATGATTTTAAAATTTTTTTGGAAGGAAATTGCTTTGAATGGTTCTAACTTTTATTTTACATTAATATTTAAAGAATTTCACAGTTTTGCAAATATTTTTCCATAAAAAGTATTTATAGGAAATATTTTTTTTATACCAAACCTGAGAATAAATGGGTTTCGATTCCATTAAAGCAATACACATACAGTGCTGTACTTCTGAGCAAATCTATACATGAGGATATAGGCATATGAATAGGTACGTGTATGTTCATATTTTGACATTTCAAAAAATTAATATCAAAATTTATTTTGAAGAATAATACCAAAATTTTTTTCCTCAGTCATTGGCCCAGTGAAGCATTTCATGTTTTTCTGAGTAACTGAACAATATTTCTTGCCTTCATTAACTTTTTCACCTGCCTTTGAGATACCTTAACCACCTGCCAATGAAACTCCTGCAAAATCTTGGGAATAAATTCCATGTTGTATGATTGTTCTGCTCCAGATGTTTCCTAATCTTTTCAACCTCTGTGGCAGAGAAATATCTCAGGAATTTTCAGGCCAATATTAGGAAGTTTCATAGTGATTTTTACTCCTTCAGTATACTTTCCTGTACCCTCCAGATTTGTGCCCTAGCAGTATTTATTTCTTGTTTCACCAGATATTTTTGATCAAGCTTCTTTAATGCAGAAAAGTATTTCACTTGCTTCCTTGTGCCTCTTATTCTTTGCTGATCAGTTTGCAGCTAAAGGTTTGTATATTAGGAGCCTTTGCCCCCATATTTTGAACAGTTTTCCCTGAAATTGCTAATTTTTATTTTGTATTTTTATTTTAATTTTACCTTTTATTTTAAACGCTGTTACAGCCTGATGAAAGCACTATTTTTATTTGCTGAAGAGATTTGATATCCTGAGATATGGCTTCACTAGCCTTCAGACCTCAAACTTTTTATAGAATTTTTCTCTGTCCCATTCATCTGCCCCAAAGGTCTCAAGTGATCTGCAGGTTCAGCTGTGGAGAGAGATCAGCTGTGTCTCAGCTTTGACTGAAAAACCGTTGTCCAGACAGTTCTATTAATGTTATTATGGTTGTGCTCATTTAACAATGATCTGGATTGGAACATAAAATCATGAGAAATAAATGGATATCCAAGCACTGTAGTTAATTGCTAGCAAAAATGGATGTTTATTAATATATATTGTAGGAGCACTTTTCACTCTAGGAAAATATTATCAGACCCTATGGGCATCCATTCCCTGCTTTTTTTTTTGCTTTTTTTTTTTTTTTAATGAACTCAGGAAAGATTAAAGCCCTAATTAAACACATATTTTATTTCTGTATTTAGGGTTTTGTTTTGTTTTTTAAACTGCATCCTTTTAATGTAAAACTGACATTCTGGCATTGCTCATATGCCCAGAAGAATTAGATAATCAACAACAGTTTATAATAACAGTGTGCCAGAACAGAGTATGAAGTTCAATAAAGACGGTGTGTTTTCCTTTGCATGGTTAGGAGAGATCAGATTTTCTTCTGGGTTTGAAGCTTTATTTTGCAATCCAAGCTCAGTACTGAAAATGTGTTACACTTCAAATCTATTTATTTGAACTGAGGTCAAAATTGGGGGCTGTTGTGCCAGTTGGTGACAGTCACAAATTAAAATAAAAAGTAATATCTCTAATTTGGGCAGGACAGTGGCTCCACATACAGACAACTATATTCAAGCTAATTATTGAGCTGAGACTCAACTCTCCTGACTTCAAACATCTACAGTTTTTTGTGCTGACATGTGGTTATTTTAGATCCCAGGTTTAGTATAAGAGTGAATTAATTCAGTCAATAGGGTGTGAAGAGTCATGCGATAAATCCTGAAAGAATATGCTTTTGAACAGCTAAGTTGCTCTTCAAAACCTGCTAAATCTGTTACCTCAGTCTCCACTGAGAGGAGCTGGGTACCCAGCATGCATGGAAACACTTGTAGTTAATTAGAATTATGATACTGGAAACCAACACCTTCAGTGCAGACTTGCTACTTGAGGTAAGTTAAAAGGAGACTGTGGTAAACACCTGAGATATAAAAGCCTATTTCTGTGGTTCATGGAGTTAGTTAAAGCTCATCCCACTCTTCCTATGCCAAATACCATTGTATCCTATTCACATGTGGGTAGAATAGATGTCAGAAGTTAATGACATACCAGTAAAACGATGGATAAATGGTCTATATATAAGGAATAGAAAAGCTGCTTATAAGTATGCAAAAGCTAGGGATAAGAACTTCTTAACTGAAATAACCATATTGTCACCAAAACAATACTGTCTACCCTTGGGATGTATGTTTGTAAAATTTAGTAGGGTGAGATTCTGGAGCAGCCTGACCTTAAACAGGAATTCAGTGAACCACACTCATGACAGCGCTGCCCAATGGTAGCAGTGGATGAAATGTGATGAGCAGCATGGTCTATTTCGGGTGTGTGAGCCTAAATAAGAGCTAGTGCTAATAATGTGTCCTGTGGTGAACTACTACTGTTTATTCTATATATTATTTCTAGTGTGGTGACTGATCAAGAAAGCTCCTTTTACTCCTCACTATGTATAAAACCAATAAAATAACCACAACTTTCCCAAAGATCTTACTACCTACAAAGTTTTAACTCTTATTATCTGCAGTGAATGACCTTGTTTGTAATTAAAAAAAAAAAAAAAAATCTCTTTCTATAAATTAAAGCAAAGCATATTACTTACTTGAAAGATCATCAATGCATGGAAATTATCTACCTTGCAATTCAAATGTGGTAGTTTTTAAGAAGGTCTCCAAATTTGCATAAGGAATTTCCAGAAAGGTCACAAGACCCCACCTTTTCCCAAAATTATTATGAAAGAATGCAGAATTTATCCCTGTATAAAATTATACAGGAGAGATCCATGAGGTTATAAAATAATTCTTCTATGGACCCCTCCTTACTAGTACATTATGCAGGCAGTGTCACAGGCAAGAGATCTAAACTACAAAAAAGTACTTTTACTAAAATTAAGAGTATTACTGAAGGATCAAAGTATTAAAAGTCATCAGAAATATTTCCCCAACTCTGCAAATAATCTAAACTGCTGTTAGTGGAAGCACCTTTGTCACTGAATCACCAGACCAGATACATCACACAGTAATAATCCAGTCTTCTATGTAGAGCAGTAAGATCACAGGAGGCACAGATCACCAGGTTTATATTAGGATAGCTCAACTGACCTTAGTGCTGTGTGTATGTGACACACCAGATGAACATCTAGAGCCTTACACCTGGTAACAAGGATCCGAGTCTGCTCTTGCTGACTTGACTGAAAATCCCATCTAATTCGGCAGGTTTAAATCTAGATTAGCTCTGTGTAAAATGAGATCCAAATTGGCTGTGGCTGAGGGATTTACTTCATGTTCCAATTGAGTTTGATTTAACCACAATGCCTCTGTTTTTTAAGATATTAATGAAAATGAACAGATTCTTGCTGTTCTTAACTGCAGTCACTAATGATAACTGCTACATAGAGATGTGCCAGGACTGAGCTTTTGTGATGAAACATGACAGTTATTTTTAATTTACTTAATATTTGTGGTTTATTCCTGTTGCTGGAGGACAAGGATGCTTAAATTTCGCTTTGCACTTGATTACCTTAGTGACAACCTTCTTCTCCAGGGTACAAGTTAAATAGTTCACCTAGATCAGAAATATTGTCCTCAACAGGTACAACACTGAATGGAATCTCATCTGAAAGTTGAGGTGACTATCATCATATTGAGGATACTATTTCTACGTCAGGATTATCTGTCCATACCTTTGTCGTTCTATCCATATGATGCTTTTTCCTATCCAGAGCAATTTCCTCAGGGCAACCCAAGCATGTGCTGCTCACTGATGATCAAAACTGCAAAAGGTCTTGATTGTGTAAAAGGTACTGGTGATGTTCAATCAAGAAAAGAATTTTAAGTCAAATTCTTTGCTATTTGTTTTTTAATAAAAATAAAGCCTGTAACCTGCTAACTACGAATTTCTCTGTAAGATCCTACAGAGGAAGATCAGGGAGTTTGAAACAACTGAGAGTTTATTTGTCTCTCTGTGACTACCTTTCACCTGAACCCAGAGAACTCTGAACAGAGAGCATAGGACCATGAGAGCCTGGCTGGGCGTGTGTGAAAGAAATGGGAAAGGCAAAGGACAAGGGCAAAGAGAACAACATAGCAAGAAGGACAGAGGAAATTAAACGCAACATCGAACAGTTGGAATCTGCTTTGGTAGTGCACAGAAAAGAGCGTAAGAGCTCACTGAAAAGACTTTGTTGCCTTTGCTGTTAGATATATGAAGGAACATATGCAAATTGTACCTCAGTTTCCTCAACTAGTAACTGAAGGTAAGAAATTTTTTATTTATTGTTAGTTTTTTTGGTTTTTTTTGTTTTTTTTTTTAAATACAGTGACGTTAAAGGTTGCAGGTGTAAATCACTATTACTATTCCCATTAATAAACCATGAGGAAGACTATTTAAGCCTCAGACATACGGAATATCTCTAGACACAAAGTGAGGTGATCCAGAGAAATTTGCCCTGTTTCTTAGAGAGCTTCTTTGGGTCCTGGAACTGGATGAGCTGCATTCTGATCAAGCTATTTATTTCAGCTGAAGAGGAAGAAATATTTTTCTAGACAGACTATAATACTAACAGAGTGATGCTGTTGGTGATACCTGAATATGCTCCAGCAGATATCTGCAGGCTTTGCACTGTATGCACAGACTCCCACAGGAGTCAGATCAGAATTAATGAGTGTGGCACTTTTCTCTATTCTCTTCTTTGTTTTCACACACTCTGCAGTTCTCTTCTGTTCAGACTTAAAGGCTTTGGCAGCAAATATTTCTCACTTGAGCTGGTGAAATCATAGAATCGTAGAATAATTTAAACTGAAAAAGATTATAGATTCCAAATTCTTGGATTTTCTTGGATTTTTACTTGCAAATTCTGGTTAGTCATAATAATAATTATTACGATTTTCATTTACTCATCGTTGTGCTACTGTTAGCTCTAAGTTTTGGGTGATTTCTCTAATCTTCTGAGAAGTTTTTTCAAGACCACCATTTATTTCACCAAGTGTTCTTGCAGGAAAGGGAATGTATGGATAAGGCAAGAAGTATTTGTAAGAACTTTTTTTATAATTCTTTAATAACTTAATGGGAAACTTCCCATTCCCACTGAGGGATTTGGATCAGATTCTTAAACCTGACCTTCATCTAAATTTAATTTTGCTTTCCTTCCACCACCCCCGCACTAATCCTGGTGGCTGATCCCTCCTTTTGTCGTGCTGCCATAGGTTTATGGAATCATTAGATATGCCCAGAATACTTCTCTCTCCCACCTTCCAATAATCTTAAACATTGATAGGATTTCACACAAGCTTTTCCAAGAGATGTCTTCAAATGGTGCTGGATTTCAGACTTGCTGTGAAGGCTTTTTCCTGCCTTTTATGGTGGAACACACTCAATCTGTCCTATTTTTTATGATGCGCTGTTGTCCCTTTCAAATCCTGCTGAAGAATCTCAATGCATGGCACAGCTCCCCTGAATGAGGCTGTTGTCTGAGAGGAAGAGACAATGGGCCTTATTTAATGAGATTAGTTACAATAGGAAAAACAGCTAAGACAGAAAAAAAGGCAGTTATAGCAATTGGACTGACTGTTAAACCATGTTAAACCATTCTTTTATGCAAGTTTGGCACCAGCCGTACCTTTTCCTGGACATTTGCCAACATCCTTGACAGTTTAGGCTCAGTCGTTGATTTTTTTGTTACAATTTCCGCTCGACTTTACAGTTGCATGGCCTATGGTGTAATTCATTTCCGCTGTGAAAATGCTCCAGTATATTAACACTTCTTCCTGCTTGTAACTTGATCAAAGACAAGGTATCTGCTTTAATTACTCTTAAGGGCAATGTTTTTTTCTTTTTTAAAGTTATATTGACTTATCTCAAGCTGTGTCCCCATTGAAAATGGGAACCTTGTTTTCAGCAGAGAATCAACAGCAATTCCACTTACAGAATATGTCCAGCTCTCACACATCACAAAAATAATATCGATATTCTCTTCAAGGATACAAGCACCTTTCAGAAGGTGACTTCTGTTCTGCTATGTCTAAGCAGATGTCTGTGTTAAGGGTTGGATAGGTAAAGCAATATTTATACATAACACAGTCCATGGATTGGCACTGGGAATGGTTGCAGCTAACCTCATTCCTTTTCCTCAGTTTTCTTGGTGAAACAGGCTACAGCTTTTAAGGCACTACGAGAAGCTCGTAGTCAAGTGTCTCTGTTTTGAATCTAGACCTGGACCAACTCAGAACCATAAGCAATAATTTCTGGGTTCGTTTCGTGTCTTAGGGTAGCAGATACTAAATTCAGCTAAAGAAGATGAACCAAACAAAGAATGCCAGATATGAAAAATTATAAATTTTGGCAGCTCCAGGATATCTGTGTATTTCTACTGCTTAAGATAGAGTTTTAATCATAGCATGTTGTAGTTTAATTTCCACAGAAAACAAATTGTTTCTCAGGCCAGGTAATCACCAAAGGTTTAAACCCTAGAAAGAGCAGTAAAATCTTAGTCATATCTCTCCATCATATAATCTGTAATGTACCTTGCAGTTTATTTTTCCTTCCTCCTGTCTGCATAAATCTTTTCTCCTCTGCCAGCATAAATCTATCAACAGGATTCAAACCTCAGCTCGCATTGACAGAGGTAGCCAATAGCAAGAGTTGGCTGATATTCTCTAATACCACATCAAAAGCACCCTACTAAGATCTCATAAGGTTTTCCTCTGTCTCTATGAACTTTACAGACTGCCAGGCCTAGACTGTCCAGCTCTGAGATAAGAAGCTGTGAAAGGCAGACAAACATCTACAGTTTTCTAGGAGATGTGAGGAGCTGAACCATGCTGAGTTTAGACTAAACTACTAGATAATTGCACTGTCTTATTACTGAGCAGCTTCCTAAAACTCATAGATTGGCCAAATCTGGAAAGGTTTTCACATGAACAGTACCCCTAACCTTTTTTTAGATGACTCTTCAAGCAAGACTAATGTTACTTTGACAGTTCTTTCAGATTCTTCTTTGAGATTGTAAGACTTCAGTAGAAACTTTTCAAAAGATAAAAAAAAAAAAAATAAAAAAAAAAAATATTCAAACCCCACCAATCCTGAAAAGAAAGCCAAACCAAACCAAAGCCCCAAATGGCTGAATGTAAACTCTGGAAAAATAATTTTTCTAGACAAATGGCTCAGTTTGCCAAAATTATAAAGAAGTAGCAGTAGATTTTTGTACTAGAAGACAATCTGATATGATTTGCTGCTATGCTTATCTGACAAAATAAAGACTAATTCTCTGATTCTTATTCACCCATGTAGCAGTACCTCATTTCCAAGTATTGGTGTGATCTGAGAGCAGAGGACAGTCAGAATTGGTCTGACTGTACATAGGTGGGGAATCTGCACCCAAAGAAATAAGTATGTTAAGCTAAGTCCTTTGGTCAATTAAGTTGTATTATCCGTATGTTGTTTTGTTCTTGCTTTTATAGGTGGTATTAAACTGTATGATCACTCTATAACTTGACAACAGCCCAGTTTAAATTCAGAAATAAAGGAAAAGACTAGATGTTATAACTGAGAATTAATTCAGAAAAATAAACAAAATGGCAAAGTGAAAAATAATTCACTAAACAGAAAGCCCTGAAAGTGTCTGTAATCCAGATATGATAACTATTATCTGTGTTAAATAGGCTGCAGCTGATGCTCCAAGCCATATTGCTTTTACAGTGTTTGATAGTAACTCTTAACAGCTATATTAAAACATAGTGTTTCACTGGCATTAATCAGTATTATAGTATCGAAGTTCAAGAGGGAGCAAACAGTAAAGACTACTGCAAGTAGAAAGATTCACATTGGCTATTGGGCATCCACAGCAAAAATCATGGCTACCTCTGTTCATTGACTTTATCTGGAATTGATTTCTGGTAGTCCCTGAGGATCAAGGGATGAAATCCTTAACCCTCTTTTGAATGCAGGTGCAGTAATAATGCCTGAATAATTGTAAGATGTTAGGGTAGACAGTCTAAATAATCTAATTACAATCTGATAACTTGCTTAGACTCTTCTAAAACTTTCTGAAAATTCTGAAACTTATTCATTGCCAATATTGTTGGCAGAACTCAGTTCAGCAGCTGAGTGAAATATACCTATAATGTAGACATAGAAGTTAGGCAGCAGCCTAGGATGACACTGAAATTATGAATTGAACGTAAATCACAGTTAAGGCATATTTCACTCTGCAAACTACAGGTTAAGTGTGCTGCAGTGGATAAGCGCATCCTGTCACCACTAAAACTGGTCTGGTAGTTGATGGCAAGACTGTGTAATGACTGAAGGGAAAAAGGATTAAGGGGATCTAAATATTAAAGGAATGGAAACTTAGGTCAGGGAGGCAAACCTTATATTGCTAAAAATTTGTTTTAAGGGATGAAAAGGCTTCAAGAAATAATCATGAGGGCTTCTAAGAGGAAACAATTCAGAAGAATTTGGTGTGAATCAAACTCAGAACTGAAAATCTCAAACATTTCACTTTTGTATATAAGGTTTCTAAAACTAAAAATCTCAATATTTTGTTCAAAAAGTGTGCCCCTAAAATGAACTTTGGGACTGGATTCCTTGTAATAAAGATTAGTCACAATGGTATCAACAGTTAAGATGCCTCTTAACACATTTTGGCTAGTGTGTATGAATAAGCAGTCCATACTATTGTTTTTCATCAAAGAGAGATGATGAGTCCAAATTTTCCTATTGGAAATAGTTCTTGACCCCTGTTAAGAAAAAATGCACATGGAAATCTTTGGAAGAGTGTTAGGGGAGAGAACCAAACCAGACATGGTTTAAGCCTATATATGATTAAATTCCATAACATGAGACTTAACCTAATATTGTCTAGTGCCTTTAGCAAAATTGTAGTCTTGGGGAACTAGTAGGTGCCACCCAAAACCTGCTCATTTGCAAGACATCCTTATGACTGCAAAGCAGGTGAGACGCTGGGTATAAATAAAGTTTACTCGTTTTTCTCTGCAGCCATTGTGTAAATATGAAAAAGAGGAGTTAATAGGATAGTGCCATAAGGATATTAATTCTGCATAGTAAACTTGTTCTATTACACTGTCATTTTCTTTTTATATCTCCCTTTATTGTTTTACAGCACTTTTTTTGTTGGCAACTTTGAGAAGCACCCATCAAAGAGGAGTTTGCATTACAGAAAAAGCCACTCTTTGATGCAAATAAGGAACTTGAATACACAGACTGGAAGGTTTTAACAGTGCATCATCATGAGAAATGTACATTTCTGAGCTTGCCCCTGAAATCTCACTTAGCTCCAGGGATAGCAATTTTCGTTAGCTTCAGGGAGATGGGGAGACAGTTATTTTTCCCATTGCTGTTAAGCATCTGCCTGTGGTCAGGTGAAAGGGAAGAGCACGAATTTACGCTTCCGGTTCATTTCAACAGAAATAATGAAACTGTCAACAAGTAATGAAAATGGAGAAATTCCGAGCAGGGCTATTTATTTTCATCAAACCTCATCACTTTATTCAATCAGTAAAATAAGAACTGATAGAAAAGGTGGTTAGAAACAGTTTGAGAATATATGAAAATACTGAAAATTCACTTATAGTGAATCCCAATATGTACTATATTTAGGAATCAAATTTGTGACTACATCTCAGAAATACACAAACTTTGACTCATGGTGCCTCTTTTCCTCTGTTATATATTTGGCAACTACCTTAATATATTTTCATTTACATTCTGTTAATAACTGTAACTTAAATAATTCTTTACATAATTTAATTGAGTCTCTAACATAGTTCTATTGACCTTCCATTTGCTATTTTTATATATTAACATAGCAAGCTGTTTTGTCAGTCATTTGCCAATTGTGTCTAAATCTATGTGAATCTCTGACCTCTTTTTTTTTTTTATATATATATTTTTTTCATACTTTTAGGTACAAGGAGCCCAAACCAGCTTTAAGTTTGGCTAATGGACCCCACCTTTCCTAATGTGTTAAACTCAAGGCTTCACTCTTCATAACTTTACTCAGTTTCGTAAGTCAGTTACTGTCTTTTTTAATTCCCAGTCTGTATTTATTTTAATTTATTAAATACTCATTTTAAGACCTCAGCATATATTTTACTGTATGCCCATTTGCTGATCCTGGCTTTAGCAAAAGTAATGGTAGACCCCAAAGCTATGCACCTGCATAAACCTACACAAGATTGCCCTCTCCACCAGATTTTTAAAACTTCAATAATTATCTGAATTAAGTGATGAACTTTCCAGCTCTGATTTTTTTCAGACTGGACCTCGTTAACACATTTTTAATGAGTTCTGAACACATTCCTTCTCATTCCATATCTAGATTTTAAAAGAAATCTGAGAGGTTTTATTTTCTTATAATGCTGAGTCACCGGAGGGAAAGCAGACAGCTACTGAAAAAGGATGCACTTTTCTGAACAACGCATAGTTTTGATATATAGACTTTTTCAGGAACTAGAACCAGTAAGAATGAGAATAGTTTCAATGGGGATCTGACTTAAACCTTGAGTGTTTCCTTTGTTCTTTTTTTTTTTATTTATTTTACCCAGAGATAAAACCTTACATTTTAATTCCAAAACCCCAGTCTTCAGCTTTACCAATGCAATTAATTGCTTAGATTCCTTTCCATAAGGAAGTCTCAGGTTTTTTGAATTGCCGGAAAAAGAACACATTTTCAAATTTGTTCAGAGGCTGCAAAACAAAAGAAGATATAGTTAAAAAAAAAAAAAAGAAAACCCAAATGAAACTAGTGTCTACATTGTGGAGTTAGAAATTACAAGGCTGTTCACTTCTGTCCAGGATAGCTGCCTGAGTTTTAAAGAGCTAAAATGCTGAATCCTCCATTTTCACAAAGAATGCAAAGCATTCTGAAGCTAAGACAGGACAGTGGCAGTCATGTCAGCTGCCAGTGCTGTGAGTCTGTGCCTGAAAAACCATTATGGAAATCAGTCCCAGTAAATTATCTGCTTTGACTTTTCCCATTTCATACGAAGTAACTGTTCATTGTCGAACTAATAAAAGAGAAAGATATTTAGAAAGCCCTTAATAACCAGTAATTAGCTTTCTATTTCCTGTTATAAAAATTGAACACACTAAAGAACTGAGTCATTTGTATCATTTTCAAGGAAGGAATTGTCATTTCTGTCATAGATACTCCCACAGAGTTATACTTAATTTTAGCATCTAGATTCTAACTGATGGCCAAGATTATCATCATGGAAGCAAAGAGGATGAGTTCCACACAGACAAAAAACCAAAAACAAAAGCCAGTCTAAGTAAAATATGGAAACAAGATAATTCCTCCAAGAGGAATCTATCCACCCTCAACATTGGCAGGCGAGCAAATCATTAATAACAACAACAAGGGAGCATTCATTGTTGTACAGCAATGTAGTTTAGTGGGTCTCTGCTGCATGGTGAGAGAGGCTAATGCTGAAAAAAACACAGAATACTTCTAATATTTCCTTTCTCCATAGTAGAAAGCATCTGAAATTAATGAGTCTTATTAATGTAAATTGCACCACACTGTCAGACATAAATATCCGAATACCAAAGGGGCCCATTACCATTAACATCAGAAATGATCAACAAATAAAACTGTTAATGTCACAATATTTACTGGACAAATTGACTATACTCCAAGATAGGCTTATGATTGTGTCTTGCTGTTCGATTTCATTTCCCTGCAAGATGCACTAATGCATGTTGTTATGTGCAGCTGTGGCTGCTTTCCATTAAAAAATATCTGTCTTCAATTGGGAGGTGTAGAGCTCAACTTAATCACTATTATTTTCTCCCTCTGTGAAAATTGAGCAGTTTGGTCTCTTCAAAACTGATATAGAAAAACCTTAGATTTTTATTAGAAAGGATAGAAACAAGCTTGAAGGTTGGTTCTCAGGAGAAAAAAAACAAAACAAAACACCAGGCTAATGATTTAAGTCAATCACAAACAGATGTTCTCCTAGAGAGCTAATAAATTCTTTTCTTTCTTTTTTTTTTCTATCAGAAATGCAAAGCACATCAGCCTTTGAGCAAAATATCAGATTTTTCAGCTATTAACTCAAAATTTCAACTCTTAGAAGACACAAGATTTGCAGCAAGAAAGTTCCAGTATATCATCAGTAAAAAACACAGAAATCTCCAAATATGACATATGATAATGAAAAAGCTCATGCAAATATGTTTCAAATTCTGTGAAAACAAGGAAAATGTCAATTTTGAATTTTAAAAGATTTGCATAATTTTTTCTCTAATTTCAAAAAGCTGAATTTGAGTATTTAGACCATTCTTCAACAGTTAAAGATCTATCTAACAAGAATGTCATGCGAGAGTAGGGACTGTTTCTGCGTTCAGTATGTGTATAGCCCTTAGTTGTGTGGAGTCCTGGTTTCTCTCTGAAGACTTTAAGCGCTCCTACTGTAAATATGTTAATGGAGTTCACAGAAGTACCGCTGTGATCTGTGTAAGAGATTATGGAAGTGATATGGTAGAAATTAAAGAATGAAGAGGAAAAATATAATTTGTTCATTCTAGTAAATTCTTTCCAGTGGGTTACCTTTGAAGGGTGATTCCTGTTCAAACAGTTCAGTCCTCTGATATTCCCTAAATGGGCCGCTTACTATAAAATAAGGCAAATAGTACTTGTTTCGCTTTACTGGTAAATTTTGATAGTTTTCCATATGGGGTCCTGACTGAAATGAATCAAAATTTACTGCTTAACTATTACCTGGCACCATACAGGGAAACTAAGGTAGTGAATTCCCCTATAAGGCAGAGCTTATTGCACTTACGCAGTTTGGTAAGGAGCACTGATATACTCAAAGTCTGGCTTTAAAGACCTAATACCCATTGACTTTCATGGGGCTTTGGATGTTTTAACCTCCTTTAGCAAGCTCCAAATCTGTGAATGAGAGTCATACCTTAATTTTATTGTTGAAATGCGAGGCATACAATCTAAGTAAGTCATCTGGGCTCACTTAACAGTTGGCTCCCTGAATTTTCATCTGAAGCCTGCCTCTCTCTTTTCATTGTAGCAGCTATTGAGTTAATATTACATTAATCCTAAATATTATATCAATATTGCAGCATCACTATGAAACCAAATTTTTGACATTTAAATTATTTTCAAGAAAAAAATACTATAAAAAAAAATTAAAAATCCCAAGGTACAGGCAGCAGCCAAGCAGAAAACTCATGTTTTTTCTGATCTTCAGGTCAATGCATACTTTTTGTTTATCATAAATTCAAGAACCTTAGTTTTCAACAAGATATGTCTGTGTAGAGGGCAAATATATACCATAGAACTACTTCAGCCTCATAGACCTCATATATAAACTGAGCCAGAGACAAGTTTTGGATTCAGACTACCTGGCACAGCAGTGTTTTAATCCATACAGCCATTCCCTATCACCCTCAAAGTCAAAATACCTGATTGGGAGTGCTCCAGTGCAGTTGACTTCATCATTCATGTGAGTTTTTGAGAAGATATAGCCAGGCACAATTCAGTGACTGTGCTAACAATTTAATGCTAGGAACTACACTGTGCCATTGATCTGCTGTTCCAGGTTTACTAGTTCAAAGACAGCCATAGTGTGTAAGGCAGCATCAAATGACTCATCTGTAGCAGCAGAATCAATGAAGCTTTGACACAGTTGTTAACACAGTGATCCACAGGCAGGGGTGGAAGGATTGCTTGGCATAACCTTGTCAGAAGAGACAAGGTTCTTGTTCCTAGACCTCATGCTATCCAAGTTTGATTGCACACTACAAATGTTGCCTTTACCAGCCTGTGGGTCTTACTGCAATTCATACTACTAATAATAATTATATTTTTCTGGTATTTTATCCATTTCATCTTAAAAAACTTTGTCACCCTACTTGAGTGTCTGCTATATGGTGTAATTACTGAAGGTCACAGCAAAAGACTGAAGCAGAAGAAACAGTTAATTCAACTGATGGGACCTCCAATTGACATCAGTTGACCCACTTTTCTTGAAGTAAATGAAACCAGCAACAGTTGAGGGTTTAGCTCATTTTTTCTAATTATTTTTGTTTTAATCATAACTCTATTCTTCTTTAAGGACCATCACAGCTAGAACCTGCACAAGAAACAATAGTCACTTCAAGCAATGATTATAATAAAATAGTTGGTACCTGCTCTGCTTATTTATAAGACTACTAACTAACTGATGTAAGAATGCTACATTGACTTGATCTGGCTAGGGAGTACGCAGGCATGAAATTATATATGCTGTCCTAAATTTAGCCAGCATAGTAGAAGCACTGGCTTTCTCCAGATAATTCAGCCAGCCAAACTCGATAGCATAAAAGAAAGTGTATCAGTATACAAGGCAGACAACTCAGGCTTGGAAGTTTACGATAACATGGCCATTGAAATCAAAACCATAAATGCTTTCAAAAAGCAGCTAGAAAACCCATGAAAGAAAAGTTAATTCCAACGTAAGAAAAATAAAGACACAGGTTGGACTTCTGGCTTGTAATGTTTTTAAGACCTATGTTCCTGGAAGTTGAAAAGATAAACTCAGGAAATCAATAGAATTTAAGCTTTTACCCGCTTTGTAATTTTCACCTGAGGACCTATTACAGGTCACTCCAAAACTGAGTATGCTGTCAATAGGCATTTAGCTCTGACTCAATTATCATCATTCTTAATAAAGCACTCTTTACCCATAACACTAAAAGCGCTGTCTATGCTTTCTGGCTATCTTCCATACTTTCCGTTGAACAAGCTCTTTCTGTTTTTTTTTTTTTTGTATTTTTTTTCTTCTTTTTTCATCGTTTTTACCTTTTTCTCTGCAGAAATACCCATATTCCCATCATCTTTACTTTTGCTGTATCCTGCTTTCTAGTAAAAAACTAGATATGTTTATGTATATATATGTGTGTGTGTGCACACTTATATATACATATATACATACTGTGCTTAATTCTTTGCAATTAAGCTTGGTGATAATTGTTTTTGTGCATTACTCCTAATCACTTTTTAAGCAGCAAAGCCTATTATTGCAGTAGTGTAAGTTTCAGATGCCCTGCAGATTTGAGTAATTTTGGGTATTGCAGCTGTGTGTGGTAAAAAGATTTTACAATGCCTATAAAATTTTGCCTCATGACATTCAGAAAATTTATCTGTGGCACGGTTTAGCAGTTTTAGTACTTTTACTAAATGCTGGATACCATCACCTTATGCAGGTTTTAAACAATACTTATTCTTAGAAACTGATGTCAGAAGGTCTAGAGTCTGGGGTGAGATCTTGTGAGAAGCAAATGTTTTCTGCCCAGCTAATCTAGTCTGTACACTTTACCAGTTTCTTAGATTTGTGATAACTGAGGTTGGCTCATCTTCCTTCAAATGACTTGTGTAATCCTGAATACAAAATGTTAATGGTGCACAAACACCGGTGTTCCATAATGAACTATTTGAGTGTATTTGTAAAATTGGTTCAGTTATGCAAATACATGTCACTGGAAAATTAGAAGGGAGTCACCTGTTTCATTGAATCCTGGTGTTTCTCTTTTTTGTCATGAGACACGGGGTTAAAACACTCAAATGTCATTCTTCTCATCATATTTAGCTGTCTGAATGTTATTTGCCTGGGTGTCAGCTAGGCACTCAAGAGTGCTTTCAGTCAATAAAAAGAGATCCTCTGAAATAGTGACTTGTCTCATGCTAATAGAGGTCTCCACAGTGACACATGCGAAGAGCTTTCAGTAGGTACTAGTTTCTCTCTACAAATACAAAAAATGTCAACCTTGAAAACACTAAGTCTAAGCATCCAATATGTAGCTGTTCAATGTGAAAAGGAGATGAATGCTACCGTTTTCTATCCTAATCTGAGTCAGCTGGACCAAGAAATAAAGACAGTTATATAATATCTGTTCTTAAATGTCATGCTCCTATTTCTCCCAAAGAGGTCTTTAAAGTAAGTAGGCAAACTGGCCAATATGCTGCTTCTTCACATGCTGCTCCTGCAGAAGCCTGGGGGCCTAAATACTGCTTTTGTGGCAGTATTCAGGATCATCATTTAGTGTAGTTTTAGCATGCATTTGTTTTGGTGGGTTTTTCAGGGGGGAGCAGAGGTCTGTTTTTTTTTTCATCCAAGGCTTCAGTAACAGGGTTTTACAGTTCATTAGATCAATGTGAGTAGCATCACACCAGTGCA
Source organism: Forpus xanthops (assembly GCA_032466535.1). Taxonomy (NCBI): domain Eukaryota; kingdom Metazoa; phylum Chordata; class Aves; order Psittaciformes; family Psittacidae; genus Forpus; species Forpus xanthops. The sequence continues at coordinate 33,300 of JASSUY010040303.1, read as the reverse complement.
AGGATTCAACTGTAAGATATTGCTTTTGTCTACAAAAAAAAGCAATATAAGCCTGTCCTCATTCAGCTAATCACAAGAAAAGCACTATTAACATCCTAATCTTTTGTGTAAAAACCCCAGAGGAAAATGATGTTGTTCCTGTTGTTAAACTACCTGTTGGCTAAAACAACAAATAAAAATCATGAGTTACCCACACAATGTCTCTAAGAAAAATAAGAAGGTAAATTAGTTGGGTGCACTGCTTGGCATGATTTTCTCCATCACTTTGAATTTTCATGATGAAAAATATTAGGTTGAAGTTGTGAGAATACCTCACTTTTATACAATCAAAGAAACCTTCCTTCTGTTCTCTCCCTATTTGCAGCTCATAGACAACTTTAAGATATAAAGGCAGGATTTGCAATAGTAAGTTTTGAGTGATTTAGGAGTGATTAAGATGAGTGCATGACTTATTAAATCTCCCATCCCTTGGTGAAGATAAGAGATGGCTAACAGAAGCATGTTCTTATACTAGATGTGATGAGGACTGTTTTTTTAGAGATCTTTCAACATTACATCCTAAAGAAACCCACAGGCACAATTATTTGAAAGAAAAGTGTTACAATCGCAGTTAATTAGTTTCAGTTAAGATGGGATAGAAACATTTTCTGCAATGAATTTAAACCTTCACAAGACAGTTCCACTTTCCGCTCCAGATCACATTCCCTTTGAGTATCCTTCTCTACTTCACACCCTCAACCAGAGGGACTTGGTTTTCTGAAAAGCATCTCTTCCATTTTACTTCTACAAGCACTTTGGAAAACATAGATCGCAGTATCAGAAAACTTAATTTCCTTCTTTCTGGGCCTTGCTGGCTGTTGGAAAAGAGTGAAAACTAACTCGACTCTCCTCTCTCCCAAACTACAACCATTTCTCCCTATAAGATGAAAAAACATTACACAGCTGAAAAACTGAAAAAATGTTAAAAATAATCTTTTCTTTGTGATAGTTCAAATTTTGATGAATTTACACTCAGCAGTGACAGAGATCACATTGAAAACTCCCATCTACTACCCATTTCTACATTAACCTGATTTAGATCCCCTGGAGTTTAATGAAAGCTTAAAACTCACTGTCTGCAAGCTCTGATTTTTCTTGCTATCAACATATCTTTTCCTTTTTCTGGATCAGTGGTTTTCAAGATGCTAAGATATCTGAAAACCAGAGGATTAATTGTAAGCCTAATATCCAAGTCTCATGGACCCATCCTCTCTCTATTCTGCTGTAGGACCTCATGGCTCCTTCCTGCCACCCTTGAAGATAGTGACACAAAATGAGGAAAACTCGCATTCCTGGCCTCAGTGGTAGGGCATGTAGGCATGTTTTGAGACTCCATCAACAGCAAGCCAACAGCGTTATTCAACAAACTTTGCAGACCACTGCTTTGCAGGGGATTTAAAAGAAACACCATGTGCAGTGCTGTCAACACCTTGGCAATATCAGCCTTTCAATTACTTTTGCTTACAAATTACTTCTAATTTTGTTCTTTAAAGCTAGTTAAGAACAAGTACTGGGAGGATTGATGGGGAGCTAACTGCATGATTAAGTAATTACATTTTTAAAGCTTGCCTTACACTACGACTAATGATTTGTCACACAGTAGCAGAAACCCAAGATAATGAATGAGAAATGTTTAAAGGTAGTTAGTTCTCCCAACTCTTTTATCATACCGTGCCAGGTGCCATATAAGCACATGGTTCTCAAATAAAGAAAATCTATCATATAATTTCACCATTTCTAAGCAATTTGTTAGACCTTTGATCACAGGTAGTCACATTTATTATGTGATTCGTCCTGTCATCAAAATTAATTTATTTTAGAAAATAGTGAAACTGATTTTGGATAAAATCATTTTGTGTCAGAAAAAGGTGGTTCCACTAAATTCTAAGATGCTGCTGATGCACATTGTCTAAATAGAATCCAGCATGCCAATAATAATTTGAAACATTCTGTTTCAACTATTTCTAATTTCATAATTTTGGTGATTTACTTCAATTTGTCGTTCATTTGAAAGGTTTTTCAGGTTGCGTACATATGAAGTTTTAATAAGGTTGTTTTAATTTTTCTGAAAGGAAATGCTTCAGTAATTCTACCTTCTAAGACATTTCTGAAATTCTGGCTTTTTTCCCCTCAATTGAAACAAATGAATATAAATTATCAGTGCTTAGACACAAATTTTTCAGGTTGTGATCAGCTCTAATCACAATGTGATTTGATGGCCAGCTAAATTAATTTGTCAAGATGCTAACTATTATTTACAATGTGGAAGCATTTGGATGCTTTAAATGCAATTGTGGCACAACTGAATGAGGCACTGCACAATTGCTGTGCAATGAGCCCTAAGAGCCAGGGCCCTAATTGGTGGTAATACTCCTACAGACTTCTGCAGACTTTGAATCTGACTCAAGAGGAGTGGATCTCTGAGATACAGTGAGAGCAACAGAAGAGGGTAAAGGGATTTACTCAAGGTCAGAGAAAAATTCTGGTTGCTATGCCAGTTCTGTCCTTGTTAGAAAATATTAATTCCAATAGTCGATGCTTTTTTAATATATGGACCAATATTATAGATTAATTAAAATTGCTGGGTTTGTTTGTTTTTTAAACCACATCAAATCAGATATTGTACCTAAGCCATCAGAATAAGCAATTTACCATTAAAAGCTCTCTCTAGTTTATATTTGAACTCATCAACTGTAATTTGTCCTAGGGGTTGTCTGTTTCCTCAGAAAAGCAACAATAAGTAGCTATTCTTGAAATGAAAGAACAATATGGGATTAAATCTACTTCAGGGCTATACCAATCACAGAAAAATGCAAGATTTCAGAATCCACTAAGTTTTAGAGCTTAAAGAAACATAGTTGGTGCTGTAGTTAGAAGTATGGAAGAAGTGGGAGCCCTGTTTCCCACATCAAGGATTGTGCATCATGCCCCTAATATCTCTCTACTTTCATGACAATCCTGTCGTCCAACATGGTACAGAGAAAGGCAGTAGTAGGATCACAATTAGTCTGCAGTCTCTTGATCTCTGGTGTCTTTAGTATCTGTCCAACATCACCACTCCTGGTTATGCTCACTAGCAATCTCAACATGGTAAAACCATTTCTACTCTGCTCTTAGGTTATTTTCATAGAACGCAGTCTGATGGAATGTATTTTAGAGGAGATTTGATTCCACTTTGAAAAGTACAAGGAAGAGACTGCTACTAACCCACAAAGTTGATGAGCTGAACAAGCATGTCAGACAGAGTAACAGATATGAAGTGATTGTACAATGTAGAGAGTCAATAACATGATGCAAAACAAATCTCAGATGTCTTAATACATAGTTTTATTTTTTATTCTCAAAAAATTATGCCTTGAAAATAGTCACTCCTTGCTGAGAAAAGATAGCTGCCTGATCATTCTTGTAGGGGCAGTAATAAACATATTGCAGCAGTCATATAGGTCTTCTTGAATGTTGTCAGTAGACTGAATAAAAACTGAGTTTTAAAATAGTTTATTCAACCTAACCACTCTAGCCAGAAGAAAGCATGCCAAAAAAACCCTAACAAATAGAATTGCTAATAATATTGCAAAAAAGATATAAAAACTGCTTGGATCTTGAGCTGAAATGGATGTGCATGTGTTTTGGTTTTGTTTTTTTCCACTGTCTGCTTCAAAAATTTTCTTTTTCCTAACAGTTACTCTTTCAAACACAAAGGACAACTAAACTGACATCAAGTAAAGTTAGTATTCTCCTGTCATTTCTCTGGACATCATCTGTGACAGTTGTGCTTGCGGTGATTCAGACCCTCACACGTCACTGTTTTCATGTCAGCTCCTCGTTTCACGTTGCAGATATCCCTTCTGTCAGCTCCCATTCAGTTTGATAGGTCATGCTTACACCTGCAAGCTGGGGTAGTGCCTCTCTGACAGGATCTGTCACAGCACAGCAGTCACCATGCTCAGCCAAACAGCAACTTCACTCAGCGGCAAGTTTGTTAGGATGACTTTTTGGATTTGAGGTTTTCTTTCTTTTTTATTTCTCTTTCCTTTTCCCCCTGTTCTTTATTTTCTTTTTTTTTTTTTTTTTTTTTTCCTCTGCCTCCGCTCTGCCTGACACACACTCTGGGAGCTACAAGAGAAATGACAACTCTCATCAATGGGGAGAAATCAGAGGATTTCCTGGCAAAGTCTGGCCAATATGATGGCTAATTTTACCTTTCTTGGTCTGCGTCAAGAATACTATGGGATGTCATGACAGCTAAAGGTTCCTTGGGTGTGTGAATATTATGAATCATTTAAATACATGCCCCTGCAGTCCTGAACTATGAAGCTAAAAGAATCATTAAAATTAGAGATTCCAAAAGCCTTTGAGGTCATCTGTTCCATCAGTTCCTAACATCTCAGGATTGCGCTCTCTGTGCAATGAACGGGTGTGTCCTCCAGTCTTCTGTCCACTCACGTTTAACTACATGTACGATGCCACTGGGTTTTCAATTACTTCCAAACATAGAATAATAGAATAGAATAGAGTCATAGAATAGTTATGGTTGGAAATGACCTTAAGATCATCTATTTCCAACTCCCCTGCCATGGGCAGGGACACCTCCCACTAAACCATGTCACCCAAGGCTCAGTCCAACCCAGCCTTCAACACCGTCAGCAATGGAGCATTCACAGCTTCCCTGGGTAATACATTCCAGTGCCTCACCACCCTTACAGTAAAGAATTTCTTCCTTAGATACAATCTAAACTTTCCCTGTTTAAGTTTGAACCCATTACCCCTTCTCCTCTCACTACAGTCCCTAATGAAGAGCCCCTCCCCAGCATCCCTATAGGCCCCCTTCAGACACTGGAAGGCTGCTATGAGGTTTCCACGCAGCCTTCTTTTCTCCAGGCTGGACAGACCCAACTTTCTCAGCCTATTTTCATACAGGAGGTGCTCCAGTCCCCTGACTATCCTCGTGGCCCTCCTTTGGACTTGTTTCAACAATTTCATGTCCTTTTTATGTTGAGGACACCAGAACTGCACACAGTACTCCAAGTGGTTTCACAAGAGCAGAGTAGAGGGGCAGGATCACCTACTTTGACCTGCTGGTCCTTTTGATGCAGCCCAGAATATGGTTGGCTTTCTGGGCTGCAAGAGCACATTGAATTCGGCTCATGTTCATTTTCTCATTGACCAACACCCCCAAGTCCTTCTCCTCAGGGCTGCTCTGAATCCCTTCTCTGCCCAACCTGTAGCTCTGCCAGTGATCATGAGATGGTCAAATGCGAGATCCTCAGCACAGCTGAAGCAAGCTCACTGTCCAGGGCTTCAGGAGAGCAGACTTTGGCCTCTTCAGGAACCTGCTTAGTAAGGTTCCATGGGATATAGCCCTAAAGCGTAGGAGGGCCCAGAACTGCACACAGTACTCCAAGTGAGGTCTCACGAGAGCAGAGGAGAGGGGCAGGATCATCGCTCTCATTCTGCTGGTCACACTCCTTTTGATGCAGCCCAGGATACAGTTGGCTTTCTGGGCTGCAAGAGCAAACTGCCTGCTCAAGTTCATTTTCTCATCAACCAACACTCCCAAGTCCTTCTCCTCAGGTCTGCTCTGAATCTCTTCTCTGCCCAAACTGTGCCTGGGATTGCTCCCACCCAGGTGTAGGACCTTGCACTTGGCAAGGTTAAACTTCATCAGGTTGGCATCAGCCCACCCCACAAGCGTGTCAAGGTCCCTCTGGATGGCATTCCTTCCCTCCAACGTATCAACTGAACCTCATAGCTTGGTGTCATTGGCAAACTTGCTGGGGGTGCACTCAATCCCCCTGTCCATGTCACCAACAAAGGTGCTGAACACGAGCAGTCCCAACACTGATCCCTGAGAGACACCACTTGTTACTGGTCTCCAGCTGGACATTGAGCCATTGAGCACAGCTCTTCATGTGCAGCCATCCAGCCAGTTCTTTATCCACTGAGTAGTTCACATTGATGACTCTCCAACTTAGATACAAGGATGTCATGTGGGACAGCGTCAAACATTTTGCACAAGCCCAGGTAGATGACATCAACTGCTTTACCCCTGTCCATTCGTACCGCAGCCCCATCATAGAAGGCTACCAGATTGGTCAGGCAGGATTTCCCCTTTAGTGAAGCCATGCCAGCTATCACCAAGCACCTTGGTGTTTTTCATGTGCCTCAGCATGCCTTCTCGGACAATCTGCTCCAACATTTTGCCAGGCACAGAGGTGAGACTGACTGGTCTGTAGTTCCCCAGCTCATCCATTTTTCCCTTCTTGAAAATGGGGGATTATATTTCCCTTTTTCCAGTCATTGGGAATTTCACCTGACTGCCAAGATTTTTCAAATGTGATGGACAGTGGTTTAGCAACTTCATCTGCCAGCTCCTTCAGGTCCCAAGGATGGATTTCATCAGGTCCCATGAACTTGTATACGTTCAGGTTAATAAGATGGTCTTGAACCAGACCCTCTCCTTCAGCATGCCCAGGATCTTCATTCTCACTGTACGTGCATTTGCCTTCCAAGACTTGGGTGGTATGGTCAGAGCATTTTCCAGTGAAGACTGAGACAAAGATGTCATTAAGGAACTCAGCTTTCTCCAAATCCAGGATAGCCAGTTCTTCCAATAGCTTCTGGAGAGGCCCCACATTGTCCCTAATCTGTCTTTTATTTGCAATGTATCTATAGAATCCCTTCCTGCTATTTTTAACATCCCTAGCCAAGTTTAGTTTCACAGTGGGCCTTAGCTTTCCTAATCTGTGTCCTATGTCCCCGAACAACATCCCTGTATTATTCCCAGGCTGCCTGGCCTTGCTTCCACCTCTTTTAAGACTCTTTTTTCCTTTGAATTTTCCTCAGCAGCTCCTTATCCATCCAAGTAGGCCTGCTGTCCCTCCTGCTGCACTTCCTTCTAGTAGGGATGTATTCTCCTGAGCTTGCAGCAGGTGATCCTTGAATATCAACCAACAGTCTTTGGCCCCCCTGCCCTCTAGGGCTATATCCCATGGAATCTTACTAAGCAGGTTCCTGAAGAGGCCAGTCTGCTCTCCTGAAGTCCTGGGCAGTGAGTTTGCTTCATGCTCTTCTCACTGTGCTGAGGATCTCAAATTTGACCACCTCATGATCACTGCAATAAAGGCTGCCCTGGAGCATCACATTTCCAACCAGCCCTTCCCTGTTTGTAAGGACAAGGTCAAGCACGGCATCTCTCCTAGTCGGCTCCTCTATTACTTGCAGAAGGAAGTTGTCTTCCACACAGGTAAGGAACTTCTTGTATTGTTTATGCTGGGCCATGCCGTCCCTTTCAGCAGATATCAGGGTGGTTGAAGTCCCCCATGAGAGTAAGGACCTGTGAGCATGAGGTTATTTCTGTCTGTCTATAGAGGTTTTTATCCACAGAGTCCTCTTGATCAGGTTGTCTGTAACAGATCCCCACAATGATGTCTCCCGTCGCTGTTCTCCCTTTAAGCCTGGCCCATAAACTCTCTATCGACTGCTCAGCCCTCCTCAGACAGATTTCCATACTTTCCAGCCTATCCCTAACATAAATAGCAATCCTCCTCCTTGTCTACCACGCCTGTCTTTCCTAAACTTCCATTCCAACACACCAGTCATAGGAGCTATCTTACCACGTTTCTGTGATGCCTATTATATCATACCCCCGTAGGTGTGCACACATCTATAATTCCTTTTGTTTCCCATGCTACGGGTGTTTGTATAGAGGCATCTGAGCCGAGCTCCTATTGAAGACGGCTCATTGGCTGGAGTAGCTGAAATATCTCTACATTGCTCTGAACTTCTATTCTAGGTGCTGACTACTGACTGGGAGTGTTGGGGTGGAACGATGCCCCCCTCCACCAGCACATCTAGTTTAAAGCATCCTTGACCAGTCTGGCAAGCTTCTTACCAAATCCACTCTTCCCTTTCTTTGTCAGACCAGCTCCACCAGCCCCCAGTAGACCTGGCCTACTAAATCGAGTCCCATGTTCTAAGTACCCAACCGCCTGATTATAGCACCACCCTTCTAACCATTTATTACCCTGGCCAATCCTTCTTTTTAAGGTCCTACCCTGTATCCTGGAGAACTGACAAAAAAACAACCTGAGCTCCAGAGCTTTGTAGTCCTTCTTTATGTTCTCCAGGCAACTGCTATCTATATCAGTAGCACCCACATGGATCACTAGAAGTGGGTAATAGTCAGTGGGATCGACTAGAGCAGGCAGCTTCTCTTCAGCATCTCTAATCCAAGCCCCTGGTAGGCAACACACCTTCCTTCAAACTGGCTCTGGCTGACAGATGGGTGCTTCTGTTCCTTTCAGAGTAGAGTCCCCTATTACTATGACCCGCTGCTTTTTTGTGGTAGCACTAGTAGTGATATTCTTTACCAGTGCATCAGTCAGTTGTTCCTGGTGCGAACGTGTTTCTTGATTAACCTCCTGCAGGACAGCAAAGCTGTTCTGGGTGCGATCATCATATTTAGGAGGAAGCCCCTTGCTTTTAGTTGTCCTCTTCCCCCTTTTTTTTGTTAGTTTTTTTGTTTTGTTGCTATTTCCTAGCTTCCTGGGTTAGTGACCTCCTTCTTCTCTCCATGAGCTACAGAGGACGCTTGAGGCCCCTGCACAGTTTGGGACTTGAGCAAGCAGTGCTGCTTCCTCTCAACTTCCCTGACACCTTTCAGCCTATTGACAACATCCTTCAGCTCAGCCACTTGCTGCAGGAGGACCTCCACTGGGGTGCTCTGAAGGCAGCCCTGCCCATTGTGCACCCTTGCCTCAGAACAGCAGTGTAGGCACTCCCTACACCCCAGGCTCTGCACTGTGGCCTCCCCTCTCATTGGCTCTGTGTGGGTGCCTACATCTGGATGCCTACATCTCACCCTTGGAAAGTCTCTCTCATTATTTAACCTCCGTTTCTGACTGTTTCCCTCAGCTGGACTTTGCAAGTTCTTGGACCAATCTAAGCTACATATATTAGAGGAGATGAAAGAGGCCTGAGATCCAGGAATTGTGTAATCTTATGTTCTGTTACATGACTTTCTATAACTCACTTGGCTTTTTCAACTTTTGTTTATGTAAAGCCAATTTATAAAAGAAAAGAACTTGTTTCTTGGTATGTCATGCACTGTGACTAGCATATAGTTATTAATTATTACCCCTTTATGGAGTTATAGCTTTATTTTACTACAAAAAAATACATATTTCAGCTTTTCACAGTCAAATAGCCAAATTGAGTGTGATCACAGAGGACTTAATAAACCTTGTCCGTCATGCCCTTGCCTGAGATAAGGGGCACAAGAAATGCAACACATCTAGGGCTCTTTTCTCTATATCCCCATCATTAATATTTAACATTTGCACAACCTGAATGAAGGAACAATGTTTAAATTCCACAGATAAATTTGAAACTTCGAGATGGGTTTTCCTGGAATATACCAGAGTCTCTTGTATGCTATGGCAGGACAATTTCTCGTAATTTAACTTTGGGCAAAACACATACTGATACTAAAAAGGAGAAGGAGGTTGGTTTAAGATTTAGAGTTGCAATTAATCAGTGAGAAGGATACTGGTTGTCTCCAGAAGAAGTTTAAAGACAGTAGTTCTTTTGCAGCAAAGGGCTGTGCTTTAAGGTCTAGTAGCCTATTTGCACTGAGGCTACTTGTGATAATTTGTGGTAAACTTTCATTGCCAGTGCTATAATGAGCTATTTCATTAAGGTCAAGCAAAAACCATGGTCACATCATATGTGGTAAAACATGCAGGTGAATATGAGAAAATACTAGATTATATTCTGCTTCTGTAATCAGTAACCTCATGGTCTTGGTGTCCATGCTGCACCCAGAATAATTGACTCTGGGAGATGTGCACTGGTGTGGTACTTCTAGAGTTAAGGTTAATAATTCTGTATGACCATCACCATGTTCTTATTCAAAGCAAGTGTGAATCTGTCCTCATTCCATATATACCTGCATTTCAAGACCTTAATCCAGTCAAGCATGTTCAAATATAAAATGTTTTCATTCTTTTTTTTTGTGTATGTGTTTTTTTTTGTTTGTTTGTTTGTTTTTTTCTTTGGAATTACTTTTTTTAGACATCTGTCATGGGTAGATATCTGTTCCTGGCATGGCATGTTATGCTAGGGGCCACAGTTCCCTCAGGTTTGCACTTATCTTTCACAAAGTACTTCCTTCCAAGAGCACCTCTCCAGTTGCATCCCCAATAAAGTCTTCTATATTTCTTCTTCCATTCTTCCCTATGTTTCTTGAAACAATTTGTTCATCTATATCCTTCCATCTCCTCTGCACTTCCTTTGCTTATTCATTTTGCTTCTTTTTCCAGTTAATTTCTAGATTGTAAATCATCTGGGGCAAAGATTCTCCCTTTCCTTATATCATTAATGCAGAGAAAACTGTAAGAGGTGGTGTGAATTCTGAACTATAACTATAGCCTGCTTATAAACTGCCTAAAATTGTCATTGCATCCTCCTACCCCAATTGCACAGACTTCCGGATCAAATCCCTCTGTTTTATGTATGTATGTGTTTGTAGTTCAGCAGTTTACACATCTTTTTCCAGGGGCTTCACAGCAAATGATCTCTTGTAAACACTCCTCAGTCAATCACAGCATCCTCAGTGCAAAGATTAGCAATAACAAGCTGAATGAAAGTATCATTTAAATTTTATCTAGTACCCTTACTTAAAACACACAAAAAAGTCAGGGAAAATCAATTACATGTTGGAGATGGGGTAAGGCGAAAAAAACTGAGCTGAGTTAAACCTCTGTTGCTTCTGCACGGTGAAGACAGCTTTCCTGTATGCCTCAACGTTGCTTGAGAGACTGCAAAGCCACACTTTGTAGGGGAATCCTAGCATTCAGTATTGTAAAAATGCAGACACACATACTGGCTAAACACCTCAAGAAGCGATGCACAATGAAGGGGAAATAGCATTTGCCTTTCACTGGGAATGTTAGCTTCCAGAAAAGAAATCATTCTTTGGGCTTTTACTAAGTGAATTTTCCATTTCAGTGCATAATTTCTTTATTTAGCATTACACCGATTATCCATACTTAGACTAATGATCAAATAGCTCTCAAGTCCAAGATATTTGGCTAAGGCAGCCCGCAGGATTTTTCTTTTCCTTTTCAGTCCTTTTTTCCCCCCCTTTTATTCCAATTTTTTAGGGTGATTATAGGGTGTGTAAGATTGTTAAAGGATTGGCAGCCTGCACAAAACTCAAATCCTTTATCCAGAGGCTAGAGGAAATGTGAGTTGCCAATATGCAATTCCTTCATTGTCCCACCAATGTCCTGAATTAGTGGAGGAACCATGCTCCTGCTCCACTGAGGGAAGGAAATAGGCTCTCTTCTTCCTGAGGACCCTGCTGAACAAAATGCTTAAGCAGTATCCCACTCTTAGGATGAGAACAATTAAGTATACATTGAAACTCAAAGTATTTACTTAATATTTATCAAGCTTAAGGTTAGAGAAGCAAAAAGTCCCAGTAAGAATGGGCTTTGGTGGTGTTTTTTTCTTTTTTTTTGGAATAAACGTTAAGTACTCCTTGTATCCAGGCTAAACTGGAAAGAAGGCTGCTACTTATTCATCTGAGAAGTTTCTGAGCTTCACATCAAAAGACAAATCAGGATCCTTGTTTCTGACACTATCCCACACTACATCCTTGCCTCTAAATTGGAGAAACGTCAATGTCATAGATGGACCGCTTGGTGCATAAAGAACTGGCTGGATGACCGCATGCAAAGAGTTGTGGTCAATGGTTCAATGTCCAGCTGGAGACCAGCAATAGGTGGTGTCCCTCAGGGATCGGTGTTGGGGCTGGTCTTATTCAACATATTGTCGGTAACATGGACAGTGATAGGACACTGGGTACTGATAGGAAAAAGGGGTAACAGGCTCAAACTTAGATAGGGGAAGTTTAGACTGGGTATAAGGAGGAAGTTCTTTACTGTAAGGGTGGTGAGGCACTGGAATGGGTTGCCCAGGGAAGTTGTGAATGCTCCATCGTTGGTGGTGTTGAAGGCCGGGTTGGGCAGAGCCTTGGGTGACATGGTTTAGTGGGAGGTGTCCCTGTCCATGGCAGGGGGTTTGGAACTAGATGATCTTAAGGTCCTTTCCAACCCTAACTATTCCATGATTCTATGATTCTGTTTTCTAATAAGAGGTGATACTGGGATAGAGCAGAAGAACCACTGTGAAATTTAGGATTTTTTTTCCTTTCCCCTTAAAACCACATTCACATTTATGTTTCATAAGAAAAAAGAGTCAGGATGACATTAATTCATTACTAGTGCTTAAATAGATACAGCTTGAGCAACTGGAAAACAAGCATCTGTGGCCACCATGGGAGTGGATACCAACATTCACTGTCTGGAGACCAGGGAGTGATTTAGTTTACAGAGTTCCTCAATCTTTTCTCTACTGGGCACCAAGGCAGATGATTAACGATAGGTATAATTTTTAATGCGGTGCCGTCCCTTAAACACTTAACAGGTCACAGGTCATTTTTTGCTTTCATTTATTAACTTATATTTAAATAAAAATGCAAAATAAGGAGAAAGCCCCAAGTACACTGAATAGAGACCACAGATATACCCATGGTCTTACATAGCAGAATTATTGCTCTGTGTTCAGCTATTTGAAGTCTTCCTCCTCTCATTGATACAGCCAGAAGTGATTCAAAATGCCTGGAAAAAAAAAAAAAAGTCCTTAAATTGAGGAACTCCGAGGTTTAGGTTTTTATTTTGTGGATTTCTCCTGGCATTTATAACCTCATTCGTTTTGCTCCAAAGATATTTACAGACAATTTAGCACTTCAGTCACCTATACAGATCCTCAGTTGCTCTCCAGAAATATTTTTAGTCGCATCCCTTGGAAAGGGAAGCCTGAGTGGGTCTGTAAGTAGCTTAAATTGTTTCTTAAAAAATCTAAAGTTTTGCATTTATGACTGAAGAGTCTGAAAATTCAAACTCATGAGTACCTGGAGACAGAAAGCAAGCCCATATCTCAGTCTCCATTTTTTTTTTTTAGATCATAATATGGGTAGTTCTGGTTTGTCCATTTTTTTTTCCTATCACCTTCTACGTCTTCTCCATTTTTAGTCTGAGTGATAACTGAAAGAGAAGAATGAAAGGAAAAAATGAAAAATCTGAGAAAATTAAATTTCTTTTGGCTAATAGATAAAGACACACATTGAACTTCTCTAAGGAAGCCTAAAAATTGAATCAGAAGCAATATTAAGAATTTCAACCAACAGACAACTGTTCTGCGCTTTGTCCCCATAAAGCAATCTAAACAGATGGACTAAATTTTAAGACACTGTTCATTGACGTTTTCAGACTACACAGCCTTTCCAAAGCTAATCTGAGCTTCCACTTGTTTAGATGCAAAGTATCAAATGGAAAAACTTTTTAATAGAACAGTTAGAATATGTTCTTGCTGAAGCTTTTTTTGGAGAGAAAAGAGTTTTACAAAGAAATGGTGAAAAAAAAAATTTTTTTAATGAAAATCAAATACGCCAGAGTCATCAAGGCACTTCACACTCCTCCATCACTTAGCTCAGCAGCTGCTCATCTCAGTCACCTAAAGTGACTAAAGATGACTCATACACTACTTTCCGTGAACTACCTGGAAACAGCAATTCAGTGCAACACTAACCAATTTTCCTTAGATGTCTATTTAAAAGCAAAGAAATTATTTCCTTATAGAATCATAGAATAGTTAGGGTTTGAAAGGACTTGAAGGTCATCTAGTTCCAAACCCCTGCCATGAGCAGGGATGCCTCATCCTAGATCGTGCTGTCCAAGGCTCTGTCCAACCTGGCCTTGAACACCTCCTATCTAAGCTAATGCCCCAAACTTCCTAGGAATCGGTGTCTCTCGCTCTGACTCACATGAGTGTTATTCTCCTTTCCAGTTATTGGATACATGTTTGGTTTTTTTTTTAAAGTACCCTGCGCTCTTTCAAGGGGACAGTTGCAACACCAACAGTTTTCCTGGCAGCCCTCAACCCTGTTCTTTCCTCCCTCAACCTGTTTGCCTCTGCTGGCCTTAAGTTCAATAGTGTCAACTGGTCTGTGGATGTGGAGGGAAGCAGGTGGTGCTAGTGGTGACATCGGGGAGCTCCTTCCTGTAGGGCTCCTGCTGTTCCACTTAAAAACCCGTTGTTGCCTGAAAAGTAACCCCTCCAGCAAGGGTCTGATTCCACTTGTGAGCAGGAACAGTGCCATTCTACCAGATGGGCTCCAGTGAAAACAGCCAAGAAAACATGTATATTCATAACAAAGAAAAAAAAAATAAAAAAAATGGGTACTGAGGGCATGAATACTAGCCAAAAACATCAACATCCCTCCGTTTCTTCTTTTGAATGTACAAATCCATGGTTAAGGAGATGTGTGGGTGCTGAGCTGAATTCATTAAAAGAAATTAAAACAAAATGCCTGGCCACATAGAAAGAGATTTTAGGGCATCAGGAAATGGGCACGTTGCCCTGAGGGAGAGGAAAAACAAAAGAGAAAAGTAATATTCTGGAAAAATGAGCCACAGAACCTTATGAGATCTGTCTGGTAATTCCTATAGTGTGGGAGTCAACTGGGTGCTCAGTTCATGTGTTAGATTCGGGGGCTGGGAAGAAGGTTAGGTGCAGTGCCCTGTCTCCTGGACTGTTTTCCAGTTCAAGCTATTTCACTTTCAGTAGGCCAAAAATTAAAACAAGCAAAATAAAGAAACCCGAGAATTTCAGGCTGTTTAAGAATCACTGAGGTATGTCATGTAACACATCAGTGTTGTGTCCTTCAGGTCCCAGGGACATAAGCCCTGGAGTATTTAAGGCAGAGAATTGCAAGAGGTCTCCGGTTAACAGGTCAAGGAGAACGAATGGGATTCAACTGAGAACATTAAAAAAAGGTGTGAATGTAGATAAGGAACCCATCTCACCTGGAAGACCTGCTGGAAAGCTCTTCCTATTACTAAGTAGTCATAGCAGGGCTGCCGATGATAGGCCTAGGTACAAGAAAACCAGGAATGTGCTGAGGCTACTGGCATGGAAAACAACCAGGAGAATACTTTACTTAAGTCACAAACCTTGAAAACCAGGCTGATTACTGCTGAGATGAAACCTACTGAATTTCTTTTGCATATCCAGCAGCAGAAGCAGCAAATGAGCCTACTCTCTTTTCCTTACCATTTACACATCAAGAACAGGAAACTTTAAACTGGATTTTAGTTGGCCCTTTATCCCCTTGAAGGGGTAAAACCTCTCAGAGGGGTGGTACGCCCCTCATAACCAGCAATCAGAGGTCTCACCTTTGCTTGATTTGGAACTTGGAAGTGCACTCAGCTTTTCTACTTCCTTGAAGACTTCATTCTTCCTGTAACCACAGAATGGGGTGAGATGGGCCTCTGCTTTTGAAGCTCTTCCAGTTCTTACAAAACCATTAACAAAGGAAAGCCTGCAAGCCAAATCTCTCACAGGACTGTTAGCGTAGGAGCTGTGTATTTGTGTTCCTCAGATTAATTTGTATTTCACTGTCTATGAAAAGCTGAACAGCCTCACCCTGAAATAAGAAAGGATGCTTCATTATAAGATACCATGGATGAATTCTGAAAGTGGTAGAATCTAAGCCTTTACATAGGTAAAGGCTTAGAATATAACACCATGTGGTTGTCAAAGGAAACTAGGAGCCAACAGGGCAGTTAGAAGAACACGAGGGTGTACTGAGTTCATGAGCTCTATGCTAAAGTTAGAAATATTTGTTCAGAAGATTTCAAATTCCTACAAGCTTAAATCAAACATTAGAACCTGTGTTCTCCTGAAAACCATAATAGATACTAACCAACATATCAATAACTCCGAAAATCTCATATTAAAAACTTGCATAGGGTCATATTGAAATCTCCTTGAAATTACAGTAGAGTATTATGGGTGTTGGCTAATATCCTAGCCACTCTGGTTTCAAAATCAACCCATAGAATACCTGTATCATTTTGTTTAGCATATTTTTTCTGTAGTGCTTTGAAACTATTACAGAAATTAGTATGGAAAGCCATATAAGGCGATGATACTCCAGCATTTAGCACTGCTGATTATTTGTCACAGCCAAGTGACAATGCTGGTACTGCTTTTTGTAGTGGTCAAAGCATCAGAAAACCTCATTCAAAATATATGAAGTCTGTGAAGATGAATTTGATCAGGTCTTAATTGCTCAGTGATAGTGAACAACTGAAGCCACAGGAAAATAAACCAAAAATGCCCAGCCTACTGTGAAATCTCTTTTTTTTTTTCTTTTTTTGGTTGCCATGATCTCTTTCCATGGCATTACATGTTATGCTAAATCTAACCAACAATTTTGGCACATGTCCTGCTGTTAGGTAAATCACACTTCCAAAAAGTGCTTTCAGAGAGTAAAAATCACACCCACACCTAATCAGCTGGGAGATGCTTTGATGCAGAGAGGAGGTGATGGAAAAGAGGTAGGAAAGAGACTTGGTAATAGGGTCTTCCCAGTGCTCTGCAGAGGTTCTGAGCTGTCAAAGGTACTCTGTGTTCAGGAAAAATCTGTTAAGTTCTTCAAGTCTTTGATCTTTAGCCTGTGTGCAGCCATATCAGTGCAAATCCCTGTCCTTTTCTCCTGATAAGCCACACATCCACTATCATTCATGGTGCAATCATGCAATGAGGCAGCTATTGTTGTTATTGTTGTTGTTATTATTATCATCATTATTATTCTTCACATTTTTTCCCACCCTACCTTCACTTCTCCTAATTAATAATTATTATAACAACAGTAACAATAATAATAACAATAATAATCATGATAATAATACATAAATTTGTATTCCACCCTTTCTAATTACAAATCACCACCTGTGGTAAAATTATTGAAAAACAGATGAGCATTTCATTCCAGCAATAGCCTTAAAACAAGCAGCGGTTCCAACTGCCAGTGTGATGTATAGACACAGCGCAGGGCAGATGAGGGATTAATTAGGTCTGTCCCTGCACATTGCCAGGGGAGCACTTCTGTAGAGGTGATTGAAAACTAGAAAGAGTGGCATTAGTCTTCATTGTTGGTTAAAGGCAACAAAAATAAAGATGCAATTGAGTTGACAAAGCTTCCAGGTGTGTGGCTGAGTCATTTGGAGGTGTCAAAATGATCAAACCATAATTAATTAGCTAAAACGCTATATTTAATTCCTCAACTTTAATGAAGATTTCTGCAGCCGAAAACAAACACCATCACCATTTGTTTCTGAAGGGAAGGGGTGGAATTCACTAAGGGAATGACACCAAATTTTAATGGCACCTTTATAATCAAGCTTATGTTCTTAATCTTATTGTCATTTTCTGTACATAGAAACCCAGTGCTGTTGTATGAATTCATATTAGGAATGCAATTATGAGATTAGAAATGACTGGGAAACCAAAATGCTTATTATTTTCAAGGAATAAAACAGAATGCAGCTAAGAAACTTAATATTTCCTAATACTGGACTCCTGGGTTGACACTGTAAAGGCACAGGAGACCTCAGTTGCTGATAATCTAAATCGGTATCACAGGAATTTAATGCAGCTTGTTCCAAAGAAAAGAAATTTGAGATTTATGAATAAAGAAATGAAAGAGTAAAATGTGAGTTTTGATGCAAGTTCTACCACAGTCTCTGAGACTACAGGCAATCCCAACTTTAGGATTTAGACTGAGGAGAGTTGTGCATGAAACTCTGGCAGCTCTTTCTGAACATCTGTCCTGGTACTCGCAGTACCAGGATGCACCTATTCTGGAGTGTGAGAGGTTTATTTCTCTTTAGGTTTATCACCAGTTTACCATCATCAGAATCTAAAATGCACCCTAATCCTACCATGTACTTAGACCTGGAGCGACTCACCTCAAAATGTTCCGCGGCATATGTCCCATGCCACCATATCAAAGTGGACACCAAGAGCTCTGGAATATGCAGTCTCCTATCCCATGCACATTCAAACACATGCACACACATGTGCTGATCATAGAATCATAAAATCATAGAATAGTTAGGGTTGGAAAGGACCATGAAATCATCTAGTTCCAAACCTCCTGCCATGGGCAGGGACACCTCACACTAAACCATGTCACCAAGGCTCTGTCCAACCCGGCCTTGAACACCGCCAGCAATAGAACATTCACAACTTCCCTGGGCAGCCCTTTCCTGATGCATCTATGCACTTCTTAAATTGGAAGCCACTTTTTCTGATACTATATTGTTCACACACAGGTTTTACGCAGGGATGTCTATTCTCAGATGATTTTACATTGAAAGGTGCTTTTTGTTTACCCTTTTTGTTAAGCAAGGATGTGTTCTTGGTAGTCCTATGCATCTAGATGGTAAATTTTTCAAGATGGTGAGTACCTATGTAATAGGCAAACACACAACACCTTTCTTGAATGGTTACCAGCAGCTTCTGTAACAGCATTGATAGAATCACAAATAAGAGCTGAAGAACTTTGTGCTTGGTGCATATATGATAATTGTACAAATGTCTTTAATCAGTAAAAAACATCACTGAATGATACATATTCTGCACAAGGGCAAAATATGTGTGTATATGTTCATGCATGATAGCATGCATGCAAAAAATCTCTGATTTCTGAAAAAAACTGCTTGTGCTATAGTATTTTACACTCCATTCACACTGGTGCTGGTAGCTACTGAAGGTGAGAGGCACATGGACAGCAGGACCAAGATAGTCTTATCAGTGTGTTAGGCATTAAAGTGTATTTTAAAATGTCTCCTCTCCAACAGTCTGTGGCTGGGATAAATGGTACTGCATAATCTTCATAAAATTGTGATGTCCAAAAACCCATTTCTGCTGCTTGGCATTCCCAACCTTTTGTAAACCAGAAGGGTGAGAAGATGCTTTCTCCCACAGAGGAATTTACTGGATTAGCTGACAGTCGAGGTCTTAGCAGGAAAGCCAGTTAATGCATTGTTTCAGCTGCAATGTAAAATGTAAGCAATGTTTCGCTCTTACTCGACAGCTGTTACCTCTACCATAAGCTGTTAAAGCTCCCTCATTATTCCATGCAGCCAGGCCAGGCCTATTTCCTGTGCAGTTGTCATCTCCTTAATATATTATGACATTACAAACTTTATTAGTACATTTGCAGTGCCTTTTTATTTTTTATTAGCTAATGGGCTGCTTTCATATGCTGTATTTTCTTAGTCTTTCAGAGCTCAGCCTATAAAATGGCCAAACGTGATCCCATCTGGAAGCCATTAAAGATCAATAGACATAGAATATGAAGAAGAAAGAATGACAAAAAAAAAAATCTACTATCAAAACAATTGTGAACAAAAACCTGTCAGCTTCTGTTTTCAAATTCGGGTATGCTGAAGCACATCACACTTCCAACGTGACAAAAAGGACCATGGTCTTGTTAACAACATGAACAAATAATCTAGTTTAAAAAGAATCATAAATATGACTAAAGCCCACAGTTTCCTTGATTCTTTGGGAATATGGAAACCCTTCTATCATGTGTTATATTCTTCTGATTGCTAGGCTCTTTGTGGGGAAGCAGCTCAGAGGAAGACTGCTTCTGTTCCAGAAATATGAGTTGTCATGGTGTGTCCCACTGCAGCTTTCATGGCTGTGTCAAAACATCTGCAGATGTTAGCAGGGCATGATTGTGTTGTAATAAGGAACCTCCATTGTGAAGTGCAGATTATGGCAGAAAGACTTATTAAGCCCTATATGGCCCCAAAGAGTATTAATTCTGTGTCTGCTACTAGGAAGAAAATTAACTATCCCAGCTGAAAATAGGACAAGTGCTTAACTATTCTGGCAGATATGCAGATCTGCAAAGGTCTGAAGTACTGCACGAGATGAGTTGTTTGGTTCCACAGATGCTCCTGAGGCAGGCGTCCTACAGAAAGCTAGAGAAGACTTGCGGTTTTGTAGGAGCAAAAGGGATTGTAAACATGAGCTCTCTATGCGCTCATCTCTGTCCCAGTGCAAAAATCAGTTTTGAGCGTGGAACCCAGAAAGGTGATGTGCTCATGGTTGGCATTTGCCTGTAGCATGGACACAGAGCATTTCACCATTCATGATGAAGGCTGTGTTTGCTCTGGATATGTCTCAATAGCTGGTGCCTGGGGTCTTCAAACAGTGAAAGCAGATACAGCCATGCTTACCTGGTCTGTGCTTGTTCCCCTCTGTCTTCAGATGCCTACAATGTAGACAGCTGTGTCTGCTTTAATCACTTTATAGTCACAGAGAGAAGCAGATATTTCCCGGGCTTGACCCATCTGACCTGCTTTAGCACTGTGCCTCAGGATGAAATGAACTGCATCCTGGAAGGACCCTTTTCCCTACTACATCTCTAAGGGCAATTCAGATGGTTAAGTCAGATGAAAATGTCTTCACACAGGGCCTGTGCGGTCAGTGGCTACAGCTATACTAGTTAACTAAATGATACTAGATTCTGAGTCAGTGTTTACCATCTAGATCTGATCACATGATTTATTTAACTTTTAAAGGAATGTGACTTATTCCAAATTACCTGTTGGAACTGGTCTTCAGAGAGTAGATGACTGAATCTGCTCCTAAATCTTTGAGTCTATGTGAGAGCTAAGAAATTTGCCCAGAGTTTCACACTCACCCTCTTGAAGAAGTGCTTGCTCTAGAGTTTTGTTTCAGTGAGGATTGTGAGGATGCTTAGAGTAATTCATTTCAGCATTGAGAAGAGGAGACTCTGGGGGATCTTGTCTGTGTGCCCTCTTCACTATATGGAGGAATATGTCATTCAGTATATATCAGAAAGTATCAGAGAATCACAGATTCTTAGAATCATAGAATAATAGAATGACAGGATCAATAGAATGTCTTCAGCTGGAAAGGACCTTCAAGCTCATGTAATTCCACCCCCGTTCCCTGGACAGGGACACCTTCCACTAGACCAGGGTGCTCCGAGCCTTGTCCAACCTGGCCTACAACACTGCCAGGGATGGGGCAACCACAGCTTCTCTGGGCAACCTGTGCAGGGCCTCACCACCATCAGAGTAGAGATTTTTTTCCTAATGTCTAATTTCTTAGGATTACTCTTCCCAACAAAGCCAGGCTCTTCCCAGAGTTATCCAGTGAAAAGACATGAGTCAATGGGCACAAACTGAAATATAGAAAATTCTGCTTAAATATTACAAACATGCTTTTTACTGTCAGGTTGACCAAGCACTGGGACAGGTTGCCCAGAGTTGTTGTAGAGCCTTCATCATTGGAAAAAAAATAGAAATCCTGGTCCTGGGAAACCTGTTCTAGTTGATCCTGCTCTGACCAGGAGTTCTCCCAGATAATACCCAGAGGTGTGTTCCTAGCTCATATTCTAATTGTCTCATTTTCTTCTAAAGTGACAAATGGGACCTGATCTCCTAATGCTGTACTTGAGCTATTGTGTCTTTGGCAGCTTTCCTTCTGCTGTTGCTGCTCTAGCAGTTGAGTTTCACAGGAGATATGATTCTGTCCAAATAGAGTGTGAAAATAACTATATTTCAGTGTTTGAGGGGTGTACCTGAAAGACAGCTTCAGTCCCAGCACGCAGGAGTACTTAAGTACTTTTTATGAAACCAAATAGATTTGATGAAAGCTGCAGTACAATCATCTCCATGTTGTATTCACTAGGGCACCTTATTAGAGCTGGGAGGTTTTGTTTACATTTCTATTCTGATTTCATGACATAAGAGAACTGGAACTAGGACCACAGCATCTTAAATTTGTCAGAAACTGAATATCTAGATAATACTTTTTAATAGAAACCTTAAAGTTTTATTGAAAATGTTTAAAAAGAAGAACAAACAATTTTTTAAAATTGGATATCTAGAGAAAAAAAAAGAAAAAAATAGCTTTTGATCAACTTGATACAAAGTGTTATTTTTTCTTTTAGTTAGATGGCAAAGCTGAAAAATCAGATTTAAAAGAGTCTTACTTCTGAGTCCTAACCTTGTGTCTTGTCTACTGTGATATAGTATAGAGGAATTTTGTGCTACTGCTGCTGATATCCATATTGTTCCTTTTTTGATTGACAGCTCTGGGGAGAGCTTTCAGCAGTTCCAGATCTACTTTGGGGAAAGAAATACAAACTAATAGAATGCAGCTCATCTTTTCCTCAGGCTTTGGATGCACACACAAGTTTTAAAAAATAATCAGTCTCACTAACTAAATATCCCCTTTAAACATATTGCATAATAATAGCAATGATAGTAACAACAATTGTTATCATAAAAAGTAATAATAATAGCAATAATAATAAAAAATACCAATGATAGAAGAAAAAAACCCTAAGAATTATATGCCTACATTTTGTGAATGCTCTATTGCTGGCAGTGTTCAAGGCCGGTTTGGATATAGCCTTGTGTGGCATGGTTTAGTGGGAGGTGTCCCTGCCTAGAGCAGTGGGGTTGGAACTAGATGATCTTGAGGTCCTTTCCAACCCTATTTATTCTATTCTATTCTATGATATTTGCAGGAAAGAGATGCTTTCTATTTTGCTGTTGCTAGTAAGAAAAAGAAACAAGAGGTCGAAATAACCACCCTGACCAACTCTTCAAGATTTTAGCTAAAGGAAAACCTCTGCACTAGACACAGAAGATAACTTAGTTAAGACATTTTGAAGTGAACAAGAAAGACAGAGTGCAGTGCGCATTAAAAATCATACTATCTACCCAGGAATACTGGAGATTCAAAGGAACATGATGAGGCAGAATTATTCAGCAATGGAAAAGAAAAGCAGGAGAGTCTTATAAAGGTGCTTTGGTACCAAAGCAATGCGTACTTTAGGCAGAAAAAAAAGGTAACCATTAGATTTTGCAGCAGACTGCTTGAAAGCTGAGGTCACCAAAATGTCCAAGTAAAAGGAAGCATTTGAGAGGATTTGTGATTTGCCAGCACCAGGAGAAGCAATGCACAGTTTAAAAATACTGCCCTCAATGGGAGAAAATGTATTTCTATTAAGGGAACAGAATTGCGCTACGCCTGTTGGAATTTTTGCTTGTGCACAGGAATTTAGCTCCAGGTTCATGTCTGTCACTAAAATTGACAACTGCCTATGGCTCTCTACAATTGAAACGTAGATCTTAAATTTCACATCATTATCCAAATAAAATATATCTGCCAAGGGGGACTGGTATTACACAGTTAGAGAACTGTGATACCAGTTGTCTGATTAACATATTGAGAGGAATATAAGAATTTCTCACCTATTTTCCAGAGGGAGACTAACTGGGGAGCTTGTGGTAAAGAGACTAATTGAACATCTTCCCTCTGCTAACTATGTAGATGCCCAGAAATATGTCTGCTCTATGCAAGCAGTTTTTCCCTCTGCATATTACATTTGCTTTTTAGGACAGTCAGGAGGAAAATAATTAAAATCTTTTTTTTTTTACACCTCTTTTATGAAAAAGTTAGCAAATTTTCATGTTGAAAAAAGTAATAATTTCCATAGAAAGCTTTCTTATGGCTGCATAACGTAGTACATGCAAAGAAGCTGTGTCTTAGAGGAGTTGCTTTTGGAAACAAGAAACTCTTTTTCAGCAGATATCAATGAAGCAGAGATCAGAGAAAATCTGATCAAGCTTCATTCAGATCCTGAAATATTAATAGCTGAGTCAGATGTGAATTTACACATTACAGGCAGAGTCCAGTTCTGAACTGGATCCACATGTCGTAAGGGGCTGAGGTCAGGATTTTGGATTAGTTTATCAAAGCAGCTGCCACTGAGGATGCTCAGAATGAAATCTGTGTCTGAAGTTGTTTCAGGGTTTGTTTCTGAAATGTTTGTGACATATCAGAGAGGTGCTCTTTCATCTCCTTTGTTTTCTCTGGACTTAAGAAATACCAAACTGGGACTGAGGACTCAGATACAGAACAGAATGCTGCTGAGCCACAGTAGGAGTTTCTATGCACATTCTTAGCCCATGACACATTTGAGCAAATGAGAATCATGTTACCTTCCAGTGAAATAAGTTTAAACTGGCACAAAGTACCTGCATAATTGCCACAGATGAAGAACGTGACTACAGACTGTTGACACTGACAAGCTGATGTGCCATCCACTGTATCTCATCCTGTGGCCATATGGACCAATTCCAAGTTTATTCTATGACAGTAAATAGAATTTGACTCATATCCAGGTCTGTGCAGGTATAGAGATGCTGGGGAGGGACTCTTCATGAGGGACTGTACTGATAGGACAAGGGATAACAGGTTGAAACTTAGACAGGGGAAGTTTAGATTGGATATGAGGAAGAAATTCTTTACTGTAAGGTTGGTGAGGCACTGGAAGGGGTTGTCCCCTCATCATCCTCGTGGCCCTCCTCTGGACTTGTTCCAACAGTTCCATGTCATTTTTATGTTGAGGACACCAGAACTGCACATAATACTCCAAGTGAGGTCTCACAAGAGCAGAACAGAGGGGCAGGATCATCTCCCTCATTGTGCTGGTCACACTCCCTTTGATGCAGCCCAGAACATGGTGCAAACTGCTGGCTCATGTTTATTTTCTCATCGACCAACACCCCCAAGTCTTTCTCCGCAGGGCTGCCCTGAATCTCATTTCTGCCCAACCTATGGCTGTGCCTGGGATTGCTCCCACACAGGTGTAGGACCTTGCACTTGGCATGGGTAAATTTCATCAGGTTGGCATCAGCCCACCTCACAAATGTGTCAAGGTCCTTCTGGATGGAATTCCTTCCCTTCAACCGAACCACACAACTTGGTGTCATTGGCAAACTTGCTGAGGGTGCACTCAATCCCGCTGTCCATGTCACTGACAAAGATGCTGAACAAGGCTGGTCCCAACACTGATCCCTGAGGTACGCCACTCGTTATTGGTCTCCAGCTGGATGTTGTGCCATTGACCACAACTCTTTCTGTGGCCATCCAGCCAGTTTTTTATCCACCGAGTGGTCCACCTATCAAATTGATGTCTGTCCAACTTAAGAGACAAGGATGTCATGTGAGATAGTGTTAAATGTTTATATGTGCTTGTAGAAGTTTTTCTTTTACTTCACATCACACATGACATTAACTCTAGGTAAGTTTTTGCTTTATTAGACCTGTTCTTGCACTTGGACAGTATCTCTTCACTTGTCCTAAGTTGCCTGACCCTGCTTCTTTTTTGTGCTTGAGTTTTCAAAAGCTCCTTGATCATCCGTGCATGCCACTTTCCACCTTTAGAATAGAATAGACTATTTCAGTTGGAAGGGACCTTCAACGGTCATCTGGTCCAACTGCCTGGCCACTTCAGGGCTGACCAAAACTTACAGCATGTTGTTAGGGCATTGCCTCTCAAACACTGACGGGCTTGAGATAGCATCCCCCTCTCCAGGAAACCTGTTCCAGATTTTGACCACCCTCTCAATAAAGAAATGTTTCTTAATATCCATTTTAAAATCTCCCTTAGTGAAGCTTTAAACCATTCCCACATGAATCCCAGGGAGAAGAGCTCAGCACCTTCTTCCTCACTTCCCCTCATCACAAAGCTGTAGAGAGCAATGAGGTCATCCCTCAGCCTTTTTTAGATTAGACAAACCTGAAGTCTGTAGCTGCTCCTCACAGGACATTACAGTTTCTGCCTCTTAGAGGGATGTTACATATTGGACATGGTTCAGCGAAAAGTCTTATAATGAGATATTTAAGAGGCTCATTTTGTCTAATTGTCTGCAAAGATGTTTGCAGTGATTTTCTTTTAGAATCTGTGTTTCTTAAATAAAATATTAGGTACTAAGCAAAACTTTTATTTAACTAAGAAAAATCCTAGAGGGGTCTAGTAGTAAGATACTGACAAGATAAAAAGAGAGCACCAGTGTTTAACACAGCCAAGAAACGACAGCAAACAACAAAAAGGTGACATGAATGCCTCCATTTTTTATATTTTCATATATAGAAAGAATGGTTTACCAAGGGATATGGTTTAGTCAGAAATGGATAATTAGTTCAAAACAGATGTTAATAGGTAAAACTTTATCACCTGTTTTACACAGAAAATTAGATTCAACAATCAAATGTATTTTTCCTGGCTATAAAAATATGTGATTACTTCCAGAGTCAGAGCACTGCTTATATAAGAGGGACTTCATGTTTCCAGTGAAAAATATTGGAAAAGGAGCAGCCACAGGAAAATCTGCCATTAGAGAATCTTCAATAAAGAGCTACTCATGTTCTGCAGGAGGCCAAGAATTCTCTAGGAAATGGAATGTCTTTTATTATATACCTAAGCAGCACCTATCACCATGTTTCCTGAGACCTTGCAGATCTCAAAAATAAACATATTTCCTAATTTCTAGTGATGTCAGAAGTCCTTGCCAGTCTCTTGTGCTGTTCTTACTTGGTGACTTTCCACAGAAAGATTTAATTTCAAACACACAAGAAGATATGAACGTCATACAGGTTTGTGGAAAAAAAGTTTAGTAGTGTGATTTATTATGCATATTAATGCTAGAAATGACTGCTTTATGATTTCTATTGGTCATTTGGGTCTTGCTTACTTTTTTAAGCCGTTACTAGAAAAAGGAGAAATGAGAGAAGATAAAAAAAGTCTAAGAGCAAAGACAGGAGATGTTCTGTTATGCTAAACTCCTTTTCATGATAATTTAGTCTCAGAAAGAGTCATTTCCAGTCACAGGCACAGCAAATACTGAGTCACTATCAGATCTTGATTCAATGCCATTTATCTTCTGCACCAGAAGGAGATGACTTTGGTTAGACATGCACAGTGTCAAAATCCTTAACAAATTATTCTGATCTTTTTTATCTCTTAAATAGCTTATTCTGTAGACATGAATAAGGTTTTTTTTTTTTCCCTCAGTTGTAGAGTGAAGAGTGAAATGATTTTCAACCTGCAAATTATTTCAGAGGCACAGAGACTGTAATGTGCTGTTAATGTGCCAAGCTTCCCCCATTTTAGGGTACTTTACAGCAGATATTTTCTTTTTTTTTTTTTTTTTTTTTTAAAGGTGGTCAGACAGTGGCACAGGTTACCCAGAGAGGAAGTGGAGTCTCTGTCCTTGGAGATAGCCATAATCTGACTGCACATGATCTTGGGCAGCCTGTTTTAACTTGCCATGCTTTGAGCAGTGGTTTGGATGGGGTGATCTCTAGAGGTACCCCTTACCTCAACAATTCTGTGTGGAATAGTAGATTTAGATTAGATATTAGGATGCTCTTCACTGTGAGTGTGGTAAGGCCCTGGCACAGGTTGTCCCATCCCTGGCAGTGTTCAAGGCCAGGCTGGATGAGGCTTTGAGCAATCTGGCCTAGTGGAAGGTGTCCCTGCCCATGACAGGGGGTTGGAACTGAATAATCTTTAAGGTCTCTTGC
This sequence comes from Forpus xanthops, assembly GCA_032466535.1. NCBI lineage: Eukaryota > Metazoa > Chordata > Aves > Psittaciformes > Psittacidae > Forpus > Forpus xanthops. The sequence goes on along the minus strand of JASSUY010040303.1, from coordinate 5,919 downwards.
AGAACAAACCATTTTTTTTTGTTTGTTTTTGTTTTTGTTTTTTCCAGAAAAGCATTTAGTTACATTTTGTTTAATTACATTAATTCGTCACGGATGATTCCAAATCTTATTATTAAAGCAGACTGACTATTCACAAGCTGCTACAAGCCTCGATCCTTCACAGCTATTCTGGAATTTGAAGTCAACATATCGAAGGTGCTTTTTACACCCATTTGGGAATGAGCACTGCCAGTCAGGGCAGCTATTGGCTATAATGTGTACTGCCAGCTCATTAACTTTTTCCCAAAAGCAGGATAGGAGCTGCTGAGACTTCATCTGTGATCTCTGTGTTGTAGGATCTCTCTTTTGAACAATGGTGAACTGCTGATTCTTGACCTGACTTCACTGGAAACTGGAATTGTCTTTCAAGACACTTTGGCTTTAATAAATTCCAGCCTTTTTCTTCCCTGGACTTGAGGATAGCATATTCAGAGAAGATGAACAGCCATTAACCTTTGACTTTTCATGCAAAGTGCTGTAGCACTTTTCAGCAGACTTGAGTGTATTTCCACTGGATTGCTTTATTCTCCCTAGGTATCCTTATCCATAAGATTTCCAAATATTATTAGAGTTATTATTCCCACATCTTAGGGCAAAGTACTTTATTTCAGAACAGTTCTGATGCTCATCAAAATGTTTCTGCATTTCTGACATGGTTTTGAAGGATCCTTAATGAAATGATGTATGATCCTGGAATGGTGCTCTGCTGCTGGTGTGGACTGGGCTTGGAGGCTTAGGGGAAAAGATACTTCATCCTCCATTCTCAAAAATTAGTTACCCTGGTGACATCAAATCAAGAATTTGTCCGTTACAATATATGAAAAAAAAAAACCCAGCTTACCAGTTTAGCCAGCTCAGCTTCTGTGACTGCTGTTCGGTTTTTGGTGTCTCTGGAGAGGAGGCTGAAAATTTCAGTAGTGATAAGGAGTGGTACTTGGAAATCAATGCAGAGAGCAGAACACAGATCTGAGATTAGCACTTACGCCTCAGCACAACTCTGACAAGATAAACAAGGACCTACATCTCATGCCCTGGCAATTAGATTCAGGAAGATAAAGCATTTCTTTACCTGAAATAGATGTCTCTTACTTACAAGTCAGATTGTAATTCTTGACAGATCACACAGAGCTAACTCTGAGAGTGCTGACTGCCAGAGAAACTGTATGTGCTTAGTTCCACACCCTTCAAAAGGAGAAGGCAGATTATCCCTGATGCATAAGAGAAATAGAAGTTCCCATTACTTGATTTGCAGAAAACAATAAGCCATTGTTGGGGAAGAAGAAAATCAAGAGTCATTGCCCTTAATGTGTCTACATTGAGACAGAAAGAGGTTGTACTTCCATTATAGCTGTCACCATCTTTTAAAGCAATCTGTAATTCCTATTTTTTCATCTACGCCCCAAAATAGGGTGTTTCTAATTGATGCTTCAAAAGCAATACCTTTTCTTGGCATTAGAGTGCCATCGCAAAACAAAAAGGGAAAGCAGAAAATGCTGTCAGCACACTGTGAAAGCTGTTTGTGCTTGCACAGTGATGAGCTTCAAAATACCACCTTAGTGTTACAGCCGGTGATGTCTGTGGAGTACTCAGGACCCTCTTGGCATGATGCTGTCAGAAAGTAAACTTTATTCCTTAATTCACAGTTGTTCCTCCTGCCCACTGTTTTTTAATCCTACTCAAGAGCCAGTTCATTACCCATTTGTGTGGAGTTTGGAGTAGTTTGAAACCTTAAGATGAATTCTTGCAGGACAAACCTCAGTTTGAACCCTATAACCAGCCTGGCCTCCCACACAGCATCAGCTTTGCAAAGGCCATGCAATTTTTCCAGAATGTTACTGGCAGATTTTCAAGGGTGAGCATGGATTGCAGGTGCCATTAGTTAAATTTTCAGTGCTGTTTCGGCCTGGTGTGTGTGTGTGTCTAGCAATGAGAGTCAGGCAGTTAGATCCATACTAACTAATGTAGTGGGCAACAACTGACCATAGCTAGTACAGTGATGGTTATTCTACATTTTAAATAAGACAGCTATCATTCTGCTATTAATTTGAAGAAATTATGCAACACAGAGAGGCTGAGGATGCTGTGACCAGTCTTAAATCTCTGTAACTTCAGCAGCGATGGAATTGCATGCTTTTCATACCTGAATTACTCAGTTATTCCAAACAGCTCTGTGGCATGGGCTATATCAGCCTGCACAAATAGGTGGAAAAATTAGCCATTAATTCATCACTTTCTTGATATGGCCATTTGTTGTGATTTAAGCCCAGCCAGTAACTCAGAACCACACAGCCATTTGCTCACTCCCACCCCTTCCTTCCTCACACTCCCAGAGGGATGGAGAGGAGAATGGAAAGAATGCAACTCCTATGGTTTGAGATAAGAACAGTCCAGTAACTAAGGTATAACACAAACCACTACTGCTACTACCAATAATAATAATGGTAAAGGAAAGAACAAGGGAAGAGAATGCAACCTCTCACCACCAACCAACAAGTACCCAGCCTGACCTAGCAGTGATCCTTCTGGGTAACTGCCTCCAGTTTATATAGTGAGCATGATGTGCTGTGGTATGGAACACCTCTTTGGCCAGTTTGGGTCAGGTGTCCTGTCTCTCCTTCCTCCTGGCTTCCCCTCCTCCCTGGCAGAGCATGAGGCTCAGAAAGTCCTTGGTCAGGGTAAACATTACTGAGCAGCAACTGAAAACATTGGTGTTACCAGCACTGTTCCCAGGCTGAAAGTCAAAAACACTGCACCAGCTACTAAGAGGGGAAAAAAATGACTGCTACTGCTGAACCCAGGAGAGCATTGCTTTTTGTCTTTTAGAAAAATAATGTTATATATAACTCTATTTTATAATTTTAGATAGCCTTGTCTGATAGCCTGCTTTTTTATCAAACTACAGATCCAGTAGAAAAAGTCTTGGAGAGCAGCAGATGGGAAGGAAGGGAGAACTGTTGTAACTGACTAATACAAACCTTGCCCAAGAGCTGTTGTTGCTGTTTGCAAGAGGTGTGAGGCTGAGCAGCCACTTGGTATGAGGAGCCCTGCTCAGGCCTGCGACATATTACTGGACTGGGCTGCAGGGCTGCTGACAGAAACCCTCGCAAGCATTTCCCTGCTTGCAGAACTTGTTTCAGGTCTCTTCATTTTACCCAGCAGCGTGCATGTAGGTAGAGATAGAATGTTCCTTTTAGAAGCCAGGTTTCCTTTCTGCTGTTTCTACACCCTCCCTTGCATTTTGGAAACTAAAATGCTGCAGCAGGAGTCAGGTGGGAGACATGGTGCTGCCCAGTCGATCTGGCAAGCATCACTCCCCCCACCTCCATCACTGAAGGTATATGGACTCAATTCTGGGCACCCTGGCAAAATAGCCGTGATGAGAATATTTGCTGCTCCATTACACAGTTAGCCTTATGTTTTTCAGGGCAGTGAGTTTTGCTACTGCTAGAAATAAGAACTTTTTATTAGCAGGAGCTGAGTCACTGTGCAGCTGTCTCAGATCTGAGAGGTCTCATTGCAGATACAATTTGTATGAGCTTCCCAGCTGGCATGCCTGACACCCTAAAAAACAGTAATCTTGTGTGAACTTGATTCTGAACTTTCTCGAATGAAGGCAAACGCAGTAGTTGACATTGTACAAAGAGACACCGCTGCCCCACACCTCTGCAGATGACAGTGTTGGGCAAGAAGGAACAAAATCTCCAAACTATGTGAATTACCAAACCCTGATAAATGAAATCAATGCATTTGCTGTCTCCTGGTGCACCTAGGCGGTCTGGTTCACGATCTGAGACAGGTTAACCAAAGGGCTGCTGAATGCAGACTATCTGTTGTAGACACTGTTGCAAATAGTGCTTGTTCTTAAGCCAGTAACTTAATGGTCAGCAGCGGGGAAGGACCCAGATTTGAATAGGAGTAGTTTCTCCACAGTGAAGGACTTACTGAGGTTATTTTACCTCAGAGGACTATGTTTGTCCTTCAAAAATACTCTTTAGCAGGAGTAAGAGCATCACTTCTACCTCTGAGATAGATTTACCAAGCTTTATGGCATTCTATTAGTTAAATGATGTATAGAATAAACAAGAAGTTGGACAGTCTTCATAAACCAGAGCTAAGCATAAAGCAACCAAGTTGCTCATTTATCCTTGGGTAAAGTGGTTATAAATGCTTTGTTTGTATTAAAGCACAGCAAACTGCTTTTTGCTCATCTCACCCTGATGCAACTGCCCGGCCCACAGCAGGGGAGTGGACTTCAGTTTCCTTCTGCTGTGGTTTTACATCACCAGTTAACGGTGTTCCCAAATTTAAAAGTTTCTGAATTTACAAAACTCCTCATGTGCACTCACACCTGGCAAAGGCCCATGCAAAATGAGAAGGGGGGTGAGCAGGGTACTCACTGCTGTACTCAGCACATTATCTCTGCTCCACCAGAAAGCCTAACCGATTCCAGTTCTCCACCTCTCTTGTAGGAAGCTTGAATGTTTACCTGAGGTTGAAAGGCCAGACTGCGATAGAGAATCCGTTGTGGTCTTCAAGTGGAAATAAGGGACAGCATTGGAACCAAGCCCGCGTTAATATAAACCCCCCAACTTCATTTCAGGTAATGGCTTGTGCGTTGTACACCGTGAATGGGAGTATTCAGTTTTTGGAGGTGGGGCTTGTGTATGCTGACCCTTTTCTTCTAATTTCACAGCTTCATTTCAGCTCCAAAAGCTGCTTTACGGACAGATAATTGCTTTCTTTGCTTTAAATAGGTGAGCACCATAACGCTTAATAATGCACACTTTAATAGCAGAACAGCAGCTGTTTGGTTGAAGACTTTAAGTTTTCAGAAGGTGGTGGTAGCTGATATAAAACTTCTTTTGTTTCAGGTTAGCAACTACAATACAAAATTACTTCCTGTGAAAAAAAAAATCTGGGGTCCATGGTACAGTGTGTTAGAGATCTCTTGAAATACATGCATTTTCTGCAGAGAAAGGAATGATCTCGGAGTCTCTGCTAGAAGGTCCCACAGCATGAGCAGTGCCTGCACAGAGCTCCTGTTATGGCAGAGCTGCACACCTCATTCACTAGGCGCGTGGAAGTTAAGACAGGCTTTCACACATTCCAGTTTCGGTTTGACAGTGAAAGGCTGATAGACTATTACAGGCAGTTCTCATTCACACAGTGAGTGGTTTGGAACTGGAACAGACCCAAAAAGGCAGCTGCCACAAGCAAGCCCTCATGTGTTTGTGGCTGGGAATGTTATCATGGAAGATGGGAATCATGGGCTGTGCCCTGCAGTGCACTGTTCTCCAGGCTTCTTTGTGCCTTCTCTGTAACCTCCAGATCTCCCAGGGAGATACCAGCTTTTGGGGAAAAGAATCATTCAGTGTGAGTCAAAATTGCTATCTTAAACATGCAGATTGGGATTCATTTTATGGGTAATTACTGATCCTAACCCTTCTTTTTGATTTCCATGCAAGAGAGGCAATGACAAGAGAAACAACTGGGCATATGTGATCGCAGAGGTATGGCACAGGGAGAAGTAAGAGGAAAATTGAAGGAGAGAAATATGCGAAGTATAGCATTATGTGATGTTTGAGTGGAACAAAGTGGCAGAACTGGAGAGGAAAAGTGCACAGAAGATAGATAAGAGTGTTCAAGTACACACAGACCATGGGGCCACATCCTAAGGAGCTGATGAGAGTGCATGAGTGAAGTCAGAATAAATTCAAAATATCTGGCCAGTAAAGTAGAGCGTAGTGATTTAGTATGAGAACATAATAAATGTTCTGGTAAAGGGAGAGAAGAGACAACGGGGTGTCGTGGTTTGAGGCCCCTCAAACAGTTCTGTGCACCTTCCCCCCCTCTTTCTTCCCCAGTCCCGGGGAAATGGGA
>JASSUY010040298.1:0-22896 GCA_032466535.1 Forpus xanthops | reverse complement strand
TGGCAGTGTTCAAGGCTGGGTTGGACATAGCCTTGGGTGGCATGGTTTAGTGAGAGGTGTCCCTACCCATGGCAGGGGAGTTGGAACTAGATGATCTTAAGGTCCTTTCCAACCCTAACTGTTCTATGATTCTATTCTATGATTCTGCAAAGTATTGACCAAACTTGTTCTTAACCTCCCAGGGTAGCTGTCACCCTGTTTGGACGCAGGTTGCTAGGCAGGATTTAGACTCTGTAGAAGAGCTGAAGGCAGATGTGTCTGATGGGACAAGCATAGAGATGAATTTCAGCCATCACAAGCAGCTCTCAAGCACTGCAGAAAGATGGTAGCTTTGGGCAAAATGCCTTCTACGTTTTTACTTCAGCTTTATCAGCTGCACAGACAGAGAAACACACTTCACTGAGGAAAGAGTATGAAAGCCAATGCCTTGAAAAAACATTTTCAACAAAGATAAAGAATACTCCTACTTTTTAATTTTTTTTTTTTTTTTTTTTTTTTTTCAGGAAAGGCCCACTACGATACTAAAAAAGTAGATCAACAGTGTACTGAACTTCTGAAGCCGGTAGCCAAAACACACTTTTCCATAATTGAAACCTACTAAGAAGGGGAAAAAAAAAAAAAGAAAAAGAGGGGGAAGAAAGAGGGGGAAGAGGGAGAGTCTTTTCTTCCAAACCCATTATTGATGGCCTGACCAAAATGCAAATGATCAGCATCTCTATTTTTAAAGCCTGGTATGATTGCACTCCTAATCACGTAGTCTCTAGTTTAAAGATATGGCAGAATGTCCTTCCCATGATGGTGGGGAGGTAGGGGGATATTTCAGCAAGAGTATCTGCTTAAATCAGAGCTGATTTAAGGCCGGAACTGACCTAGCCTTGCAAGCACAAAGCAACCTTCTGCACTATCATCCCACACAACATCCCTCTCAGGACACTTGTGCAAGAGCCAAACTTCACCCACAAGGAATTTCTAGATTATCAAGATAAAAATTCAGCAAACACATTAACATTCCTAGAGTCTCTGAGTAACCATAACAGAAGAGAAACATGCCTGTCTGAACAAAATCATATGGTTACTAGCACCAGGAAATGCAGGGACCTAAAATCTAAATGAATTTTTTTTTTGGAATAGTTCTTTGGTATTGCCAAGTCACCTTAACTTTCTTTGCATGAAGGAGTATGGTGGCTAGCTACATGAATTCAGAAACAGTTAAGTTTAGAAGGAAAGCAGGCAAGCAGCAATCCAAAATCCAATTCTAAAGCTTGTAGGCTTAAATGTACTAAAAGCATAGAAATGTTTTATGAATAAAGCATAGACTTTGACACAGCAACTATTACTTTAAGTGAAGGAACTAGTAAATAACCCAGTCCTAACAGAGTGGGAAAGAACATTCAAACTATTTACACATCATTAACAGCTGTAAACTTTACAAATACCTATTAGAGCTACTGACATCCCCATCTTTATATAGCTACAGTTCTTCCTATTCTAAAGGACACAGGTATTACCAAACCTATTAACAGGTAACCTGACACAGGATTTTTTTTAACTAAAAGTCTCCTTTCTAAAGTGAGATATGAGTTTGGAAAAAACAGTGCAGCATAGCAATTCTGCCATAGCTTTTGGAAAAAGCTTCAAGTCTCTCCTCCTAAAAGCAGTGCCAAGCTCTTTCCTTATCCAAAATTTTGTGAAACGCACTTGGATCTGGAGGGTTCCCATTCACGTCAGCTGAGATTATCAAGACATGGTCCAGCCTCCAGCAGGTCACAAACTTAGAATCACAGAATGATCTGTGTTGGAAGGGACCTTCAAGATCATCCAAGTTCCAACCCTTATGCCATTGGCAGGGACACCTTCCACTACACCAGGCTGCTTAAAGCCCAGTCCAACCTGTTCCAGGGAACTTCTGCAGGAAAAATTTCTGCTCTGCTTTCTCAAGTAACAAGTGACAGGACAAGAGAAAACAGCCTCAAGTTGTGCCAGGGGATATTCGTATCAGATATGAGAAATTTCTTCATCGAAAGGGTGATCAGGTATTGGAATAGGCTGCCAGTGAAGCGGTGGAATCAGCAACCCTGGATGTGTTCCTACAATGTTCAGGTGAGTCTCTTAGTGACATGGCTTGGTGGCGGGCTTGGTAGTCCTGGAATAAAGATTTGACTTGATGCTAATGGTCTTTTCCAACGTAGATGATTCTATAATTCTATGGATGACTATGGACAAACATTCAAAAGCACACAAACCAAAACCCAGCTCTGCATGTTCCTTTATGCCTTGCAAAATCTATTCTGTTAGAAGTGCACAAAAGCCCTGTTTCATCAAATTTTTATTAACTGCTACCTCACTGATGTCAATTCAAATAGGCAACAATTGCATTTCTCAATGTTGTGAGCATGCTCCTCCACTGTGGTACACTGCACTGCATGCTGACCTTAAGAAGACAAATTACTGACTGAAGGTTTTGCTAAGTGTGAACTATATAGTTAGTACCACATTTAACTGTTACACGTTTCATTAAACTTTCTGAGGCAATCCTGTTCAGTGCTACTAGCCAAATACTATCAGAGGTACAATTATCCTCTCTATTCTTATTTTACAGCAGCAATGTCCTGATCACAAGAATCATGGAGGCATTGAAATACACCAGCAGAACAATTCCCAGTGCAACACATCTCATTTACAGTGAATGGCACTATACAACAGCTCCCACTGATTCTGATCAACAGTTTGATATTATAAATTCTAATGAAACCTAGCACAATTACCAAGCAATGCGGCCATGCTAACATCAAAACCCCAGCACATGTGCTATATATAAGCTATAAATATGCTTATCTGTTCTGCTATAAAGGTGGTGGAAGGTTTTTTTTTTGTGTTTTCTTTCTTCTGGCTTTTAAATATTTTGACTGACTTTATCAGAAGGAAAGTCCCTCTACTTACTACCAACTGAAGTAATAAATCCTCATCTGAACAGGCGAAGAATTCTTCTCCTTTCCAATACAAATGGACATTGAAATACTGATCCCAAAGCAACAATTACATAAAACCATGCACATGGCAACAACTACAATTTAAGAAAAAAATCACTGAGGCACAGATGTGATGCATTCCTTAGAAAGCAGTTTTCCATGAAAGAAGCAAATGGCCTGAAAATACATGCTTTGAGACTCACCATAAATAAAATGTGCTTGTCTGTCTTTCGCTGATTAAAATAAATAACAAACCCTCTTTTCACAGGTATACATCCTTGCTTAAGAAAATATATTCTGAAGATAATGTATTTAGGATTATTGCTTTGGAGTTTTTTAATCTTACGCTACTAATTTTACTCTGGTGTAGCATTCACAAATATTACATTAAAAACTGGGGAGATACAAACCAAGCTAGCTTCTGCTAGTTCACAAATGTTATAAAACGACCTTGATAGCTGATAAGAAAGCAAAATGCCCGAGGGCTCAAAAATGTTACTTGTTTTATTTCCAAGTCACTTTTATACTCTTTTCAGTCAGGCAATCCATAGCTAAGCAAAAAGGAATGGTCTTTAATTTCAAAAGTGTTTAACCACCCAACTTCTTACTCTGAACTCTCAAGTTATGAGATAGGGCAATGGGATGTCCCCACACGAAAAATAACCCTCATCTCTCACTACTGCCTGCAAAACTGTGTAAATCCATTCCTGGATTTGCTCACAAAACTGGCAAATTATGCTCTAAAGCATTCCTCAACTGCTTTCACTACTCTGGAGTTCCCTTGTATGGAGGGCAGCACTCACTGTCTCTTTGAGGAAATAATACCAGAAGTTATTGAGGAAACTCAGGGCTGACTTGAGCTAAATTTAGTAAGCCAAAGTGAGAGTAGCAGACATGAGTAATAAAAATCAAGATCTACTCAAGCCAGAGGAAATGAAAGGGGGCTGTTTCCAAAAGCTTAGCTGCATTGAAGAAATGCCAACTCAAGTCTTACTCAAGGCGGATTTCAAAGAGCAACTGCAAGACACAAGTCATCTTCTGCCACTGTTCTTCAAGAATTCATCTGTTCTCAGACCAGACACATTAAGACTGCTGCTCTATGATATATGCAGACTCATTTTATTTTGGAAGAAAGATGGAAATTCTAGGATGCAAACAAAGTAAGCATGATGGTGATTGGCACTTTGTTTTCAAGAATAATCAGACTCAGCAGGATCAAAAGAACTCAAGCTGCTTCGCTAGTTGATTACAAGATCCCTGTGGAAATCCAGGTGCTTCAAGCGTGAGTGCTTCCCTTCTCGGCATTGCTTTCCAAACGGCAGGAAAACTTGTCCTTCACAGAGATGCTGGCTTTGCCATAAAGCAGATCTGGCATTCCCTGTCACCGCTGTCATCTCCTGCCTCACCACTCGCATCTTCTAGATGCGGTTCTAGTTTTTCAGACAAACTGCAGTGATTCAGTTTACAATGGGACCATACAGACAGTTGTGCTGGTGTGGGCAGTAAAAGGGCAGCATTGGACAGAAGTGAGGGCTGGGGGAAGAATGGGAACAAGAACAGATCTAGAGATACATCTAAGTTCTAAACAGGCTGTTACAGCTTCCCTCCAATGTGCAGTCATGTGTTAGATAATTAATAAATCTACACAAAACAAGCTTTTACGAAAGCATTTAATGGCCTAACTATCACCTTTTACCTCTTGGGCTGAACTTTTTATTTAGGTTGCACAGCAAGCTCAAGTTGAAACCTGTAAGACAATTTTTACCATTTGCATGCTTAATTTCAGAAATATTACCAGCACTTAAGAATGGAAAGCAAGCATGTAATATGTATTTAATGCAATGCAAGCATTTAAATGGAAAATAGGCAAAGCTACAAAGTATCTGAAAAGCTAAAAATTATAGGGAAAAATATTACAGAGAATCTTAATTCCAGCAGCGCATATTTGATGCACCGAAAGGCCTCTGAGAGGCTCTGCACTCTGTAAGGGCTTGCACACCACTGGAAATTCAACAAAATAGCTATTCTGAGGTAATTATTATAATGATAATCCATAATTAAAGTGGCTTTCTAATGGGACTTGGAATAAAAATGTAACTGGTGATTATGAAATGCCAAAGTGACATTGCTTTTGCACATGGCAAGTTCTGTGCTACAAGAAGCAGTACAGGCAAATACAATTCTTGAATCAAAACAGAAAGTTTGGACAGAGGCAGACAGATGCCAATTTTAGTGTAAGAGCAGCCAAGAAGTGTCCCAACATTACAACTTCTATAGAAATACAGAGCAGCTACTCCACTCAATTTTCCACGCACAGGAGCTGATGGAATGTAGAGGGCCTGATCTTTATATAACATAGGTAAAACAAGAGGATTTTTTAAAGCAGATCTGAGACATGGACAGTAACATTCCTAAATTCTATTTTAAATGTATAAGGACAACCCCTACCCCCTCAATCCAGAAGCACAAGTTCAACAAAATCACATACTGTGTTTCAGTGAAAAAATATTCCAAATAACAATATTAAAGTGTGTCCAGTAAAAGGAGAACCCCAAATTATTTTTTTTTAAGTTAACATTGCACATTATCCGAAACCTACTAATGCCAGAATATTGACCTGACAGCAAACAACCCCCTCTCCAATTAAGCATATTATGACAGAATATCTTAGGTTATATTACATAGAAATACAGAATATGCTGTTTTCATCCTTAAATAATCACCCCAATGCTACTGAAGCAGATCGCAGCACATTATTCTATTCACGTTAGGTTGGCTGAATCACTGTTCCAGCCTGGAGGAGGTACTGTCTCTTCCCAGACAAGTTCTGCAGTTAATATCAGCACTGACAGGAGCAGCTTCTTGTACCAGCTGCTGGTCTACATTTAGATAATAAATATGTTTAACTACACCGTGGAAAAACAAAATTATGTCGCATCTACCAAAGACCTGTTCATTCAAGCATCGATAAAATGCTGCTTTTCCATTTATGTACTTACAGGACACTCTGCAACCATAGCATCTAGCCACATTAATGATTAGATTGAACTCTATTACTTAATGAAATTAGCACATATAATTTTAAATCACCCTAGAAAGAGAGTTCTGTTTTCACCTCCATAGTCAACAGGATCTGTCTAATGATACAAGATGCATCACATGAGCTGCACCAATTACTTCTCCAGCTGGTAACATGCAGACAGAGCATACCAAATGAGCTGCGGCAGGGTCTCTCACTGGCCAGGGTAACAGGCAGAGTATTCCACATCTGGGTTATAAACTGTATTTTTGCACTTTGTTTTACTTTTATTTCTTTTGGGACCACTTGTTCAAGCGAGGCCACATTTTTGTGCTATGAACTGAAGTGTTGCACTCACACAGGTTGAGCTAAATAAAAAAAATTTATTCCAAGGTAGGATGAACCCATAAAGAAGCATCAATAAATATATGTGACAAAGACAAAAAGCACAAGAGATTTTTTTTTTTTTTCGTGGATGGTAGAAGGGGAAGGCACCTGAACCATGCTCTTCTGCAGACTCCAGAGTCCCTCCGAGCACCATATCAAAAAATGCAAGGTGTCACGGAGTTTGCCTTGCCCAACCTGCCCCATCTCTGTTCTCTCCCCAGGGAATCACACACTTTCTTCTTTTTTTTCTTCCTTTTTTTTTTTCTCAGTGCCTATCCTTTCCTTTTCTCCACCATTCTCCATCGGGTCTTGTAGTTTACCCAGGCATCTGTCTGAGTTTCTCTCAACCATATAAAACTCAAGCAAATTGTACTCAAAACAGGATCACAGAATTGTTTAGGTTGGAAAAGAACTTTAAGATTGAGTCCAACCATTAACCCAGCACTGTCAAGCCCACCACTAAACCATGTCCCTAAGCACCATGTCTATAGGTCTTCTGAATACCTCAAGGGATGGTGATGCCACTACTTTTCATGGTAGCCTGTTCCAATGCTTGACAACTCTTTTGGTGATGACATTTTTTCCTAATATATCTAGCCTAAACCAGCCCTGGCACAAGTTAAGGCCATATCCTCTTATCCACTCGCTTAATTACTTAAGTGAAAAGACTGACCCCACCTCTCTACTACCTGCTTTCAGGACATGCTTCTTAGGTAAAAGTTTGCTTGTTTTCAAACAAATTACAACACACTGCACTTTAAAAGCCTTGGATGAAAAGTGACACATAAATCCATGTCTCAGCATCCACTGAGAGGACTGGTGGCTCTCAGCAAGGAATGTCTCCTGCCAGATGTTCTGGAGCCTAAAACAAAAGCAGTTTCTAAGAATTGCACCTACCACAAGATTCCCACGCCAGGACACATTATAACTGTACATCACAAGTGACAGCCACATCCTTCACAGCTGCATGCAGCTCAATGCAATGATGAGCTCTGAGGGATGATAATGCCTGCTACATCTGCCACCCAGTGGTATCTATGCATTGATGAGGGAAGGAGTGGTGACACTGATGGGCAGACATATAGCTTAAGTTAACAGATTTAGCATGGCTGTAACCACATGTTTCAAACTAAAGAATGCGCATTTAAAAGGAAATAAACACTGAAATCTTTAGCTGCTGCTTTAACATGAGCAGTCAAAAAATATTTGTCCTTATCAATCTTATTTTTCAAAGGCAACATCTGACTTCCTGTCTCCCTAATGCAAAAGAAGAAAGGAAAAAGAGAAAAGAAAAAAAAATACACACATATATCATGGATGAAGGTACTAAGAGAAAGTGCTAGTATGGCTTGTGAGAGCTGCCATTGTGCTGGCTTGGCAGCCATTTCTTCTAAAATCTCTTCCTACAACAAATGGGATGTTCCTTACTGGTAAGTTTAAAGCTAATAAAAGGACATAAAAATCCAACACAAAACCCCAAAATTTTTCAGTTTGCAGATTTTGTACAAGAATACACTATTTATACCAACAATCAGCATTTAAAAAGGCTATAACTCAATACTGCCTGATATTTCCTGAGGATATGAGCAAGATCTATTGAAGTACAAAAAGTCTTGCTTCCTTTGTAGATAAAAGATTTCACATGATGGGCTGCCAATTAAAGCAGGACTTCTTATGGCATGAACACCTATGCACTGTGTCCTGAGCTGAAGTCAGCCCACCCACAAAACCCTTGTATATATGTTCAATAGAAAATGAGGTAGGGAAAAAATAAAACCAGAAACCCTTAATGGTTCCAAGATGGGAGTTTTATTTCTTTCCACTGTAAAACCGGCCAACTTATACTTAGGGTCTCTGCCTTTCCAAAGTAATTGCATCTTAAAACAAATAAGTTTTTAGATTTATTTTGGTGACTAACCAGTTTTTTATCAAGGGCTGTGGATCCTCTTCTCTTTGGTTTGATTGCTTGCTCTTAAACAACACAAATAAAAGAGCAGGTAAGTGCCAGAACAAGAGGAATGAGGAGTAGCAGGTCATTGCTTTGAGATGACAAATGACACAGCAGTGAAATCAAGAACTATGCTCTACCACACCAGAGGACACTAGAGAGGAAGAACGAGCTGAAAGAACACAAGCCCGCCGACATGATGGTACACACAACAGCGATGACACATTAGCTCTGACATACATTGCCATTCTGGATTTAAAGGGAGGTTCACAAAGCTCTTATCACAAAATCAACAATCCCAGTTCGACATATATGTTCACAGGAGTCACTGGTATGTCACTATTCCTGTCAATTTTCACGGAACATAGAACTATTTAGGAAAGACGTACTACAACATCTGCACAATGCAGATCTGTAATTAATGCTGTAATCATGACTTTACTCATCATGACTTTACAACTCTGTCTAATATTCAAAAATCTTTTCAGGTACAGCAGTCTCAGTAGCTCAGGAATTTCTCTCCCCATTCATCAGGATCCTAACTAGCCTTTGGAATTACCTCAGATGTCAAATCACAAGCCATTTGGAAACTAGTCTTTAAAATACATATTCAATAAGAAAATCCAGTAAGCTTTCAATCACACTTTAGTTTTCAACTGGTATCTATACACAGAACTCCATGAACAGTCTCACAGCAATAGCTTCCAACTGCATGAAGTAACTGTCCAGTTGACAGCCAACATTCCCACTAGCTCCCTGTTTCCCCCTCTTGCCAGTACATACTTCTCTTGCCTGCTATTCTGAACAACTATTCAGAACAACAGAGATTCTCGATTTTGATTAAATGAAAAATTGCTCTCTGCTCTGTCTGCAAAGTCAGTGGTGCTAGAAATTCACAGGCCAGTCCCCTACAAGACACAGAATCTTGAAACACAGACTGGTTTGGATTGGAAGGGATCTTCAAGATCATCCAGTTCCAACTCTGTACCATGAGCAGCAACACCTTCCACCAGACCAGGTTGCTCCAAGCTCCATCCAACCTGACCTTGAACATTGCCAGGGATGAGGCAACCATAGCTTCTCTGGGCAACCAGTGCCAGTACCTCAGCACCCTCATAAGTAAGCAATTCTTCCTAATACCTAATGTAAATCTCCCCTCTGTCACTTTAAAGACATTCCCCCTTGCTCTGTCATGACATGCCCTTGTAAAGTTGTAAGTGTTGGTCATAAAAACAGAATACATCTTTGCTCTTCTTGCTTGCAGCTACTCTAAGTCCATTCATCCAAATTCACACAGAAAGTATTGTACCCACAATATACAGACTCAGGGGAAGAGGAGCAGAAGGAAACAGGAAAAGATACAGCTTAAACCAAAGGGTCTGCTGCCATTTGTTAATGTCAGCCTTATAACCAGGCTAGATGGGTATTGCAAATACTACAAAGCACTCACATAGCTGTATTTTTGATGATCCTTCCTTGGTCCATTTTCTGCCCAATACCATGCACAACAAACACAATGTGACTAATTTGTGGTGGCTTGTCTTCTAATGTAGCTTCTTCTACATAGCCTCTATGTAGCCTTGTCCCACTACTTAAAGCTGTAGAAAAAACATTATCCTAGATCAGTTACATTCTATGAAGTTGACAGAAGCTTGACTTTTCTCAGACCAACACATTAAAGTATTTTGAAAACAAATTTATACATAAAGGAATAGCATGTATTTATAAATATCTGCAACTAGATGATATTAATTGTACCAGTCAGTGTATTACTAGGCCATTTCCATTGTAAAGGTAACTAATTCTAGAAGTATTCTCAAAAAACCACTTTTTAGAAAATAGCTGTCCATCCACTTTTACAACACCATACCCTTCTTCTTTGTGTCTCAATCATTAAACTTCCTTGTATCTCCACCTTACTCCCACAGCATGGAAGGAATCATGGAAATGATTTGCCCAAAAACCTGGTAAACAGTCATTCTCTCTGATCTACTTAAGAGAGATGGTTGAAAAGCTTACATTTTTTTATTTTTATGGGGAAAAGCTATGTTTCATTTCAACCTGATCCAACCTCAAATTTCCCCACACATTCTCCAGTCCAGTGGCCAAACCAAAAATCAATCACCCAGGGCAAACATGGGTTTTCTCTATTACACCAATGGCTTGAGAAACCCACTGGCACAGCGTGTCTTCATCCCCCTCTAGTGACAGACCCATATAGAGGATCACAGCCTTGCATAACCTGCATGAGAGGCCAGCAACCCCTTCAGATGGCCACACAGAAGAAGGCAGCATCATTCCCCTCCAAAAAAATTGAAGCCAACTTCTTTTGGTTTTAAAACGGATGAAAACACTACAGAAATGCTAAGGGCAGTTTTTACACAGGACAGGTTTTGTTCACCAAGTGGGTTTTTATTTGATATTTTTCCCCTCAAATCATTTAGGTCTGATCTTACTTATTATTTATTACACATTATCTAAAACGTGTTCTGCACACAGACTACTTTTGGAACTGAAACACTGAATTATATTAAGCTTTGGCAAACATTTAATTAATTATCCACCCAACCTGTGGGGTAAAAGGACATTAATTACAGGACAGAAGCATGGAGATTAAAGGCAAACCTGATCTTGTTTCTTCAGAGACCAAGGAACAAGACAAACATGTATGTTCTTGTTTTTGTAGCTGTCCAGCAGTGCACAGGCGCACCACAACTGAGAGAACAACTTCTAATTTTCAAGGTTGGAGATAATCTAACTTTTGCTTGAGAGAGACCATCCTCTCTTCCAATCATTTCCACCTTGCTGGATTTATGACTGGTAGTTTTGAGCTTAAATAAGCCTGGATCCTTACTTAAAACGATTTTTGTCTAAACGCTTCACCCCTCCTCTAAGTTCATATATCTGTTTAATGAATGGAAAAAAATGCAAGAGGTAGTGAAGGGACAATATGATCACGTATTTAAGGAATGCATTGTGTTATGCAAGTACACAGGCAGTAAAGTTAAGGCTGCAAAGGAATCTAATTCTTACATTGTAGCTGCTGGACTCTGCCACTGTAATATTTTCATATATTTATTATGTAGTGCTAACTGCTGCATCCAAAATAATAATATGTAATAAGAATAAGTCATAGCTGATTCACATCTAGTTACAATTACGTATGACAACCTAAGCACCCTAATATACTCTACTATAAAAAATGCAATGGCCAAAGTGGGCTAAGTGACATATTAAAACTTCAAACCAGAAATCTCCCTCTGGTGTTCCAGTAACACATTTAAAATACTGGTATTTAGAGTATTCTTTATAAACTTTGAAAAACATTACCTTTGGAGATCCCCAGCTTTTGTGTAACAGTTCTAGCAATTTTAGATGTTGTTGCATCACTGTACAGATACACTTCATCCACACTGTGCCAGTCCACATGGTTGCGACTCAACTTCAGACTATGAATAGCTGCAGCAAAAAAGAACAACAGTTAATTTAGATGGGTAAGAGGAAAAAAAAAATGCCTCTTCAAACAGAGAGAGAACAGTGTAATTTGCATACAGGTTAAAATCTGGCGCTCCATTACACCTAAATACATACTACTTCTTACCTTGAAAAGCTTTTACATTTAGGATTAATTTGGCCAGGACAAGCAGTAATTTGAGACCACTTCTAAGGACATTTCACATCAATTCTCCTCCCACCCTCGTCTTGGGATGGTAGGTTTCCAAAATATTCCCTCAGCTGAAAATAAAAACCAAGGGGGATAGGACAACACATCCTGAAATACTGCAGCTAGGTAAGATGACCAGGTGGCTGCCACATGTACTCTCATCACTAGAAAAAGGCCAATTTCACTCCTATCTTGTGTCTCTTCTGTCTGTACAGTAAGATCCTGGCTGTGAATGTACTCTGCTGCAACACAGAGGCTTTCAAAGGCTCCATTACTAGAAGGCTTCATTGCATCTCTTTCCTTTCAGAAATATCCAGAAGCTGGAAATGCAGTTCAATGAGAAAGCTTCTGAATGAATAATTTCTAGCACAGAACAGAATCTAGCTCTTTCAAAAAGCACTAAGAGCTCTACTGTTTTTTTGTGGTGTTATTGTGTCTTCCAGATTTGGAACTGATTGAACTCTGGGACCAACCTCATGACACACTGCCTGATTGTCAGAATTAAGCACAATGGCCATATTATAATGCAAATCAGAATCTCTCATCTAAAGCTTGGAGCCTGAATGAGCCGAGTAATCTGGATTTCACCTATGTTTGAAAATCTATTGCTTAGGTCTCATCTAACGTGGGATATGCAACATTTGGAGAGTTGACAACAACAACAGCCCCATAACCAGAAAAAAAGTTGTTATTTAACTGTCATTGGTCTTGCTAAAAGTCCAAAGTAATGGAAAACACCCACAGGTGGTTTTGGTTTGTGGGGATTTTTTTTGTGGGTGTCTGTGCCCATCCCCAATAACAGTTCCAACCTGTCCCCTACTTGAAGCCACTCAAATGAATTTTTTATACTCATCTGAAAACATTCTGAGAAAGCCTAAGCCATGATTATATCATATTTTAACTGTGCCACAGCACAAACCAGACACACTGAGGTAGAAGTTGTAACCTTTCTCCTGTATTTTTTGTTTCTCTGTCAAGGCAGACAGTCCTGGCATAGTCTGACAAACAACTAAATGAAGCCTGTAAGAAACACGAGCATTAGAAAAGCATTACCTCTTCTGCTCTAGTAAGTAAATGATTCACAGAAAATAACTAGAACTATATTGCTGGTTTACATTGACAGAGCAAGAAGAGAGAAGGAAGTAAGTCACCCTTTGAAGAGCAGACATGTCAGCTTAAGGTAACAACAGACTAGAGCAAGAAGCTGAGAACTCATGAACATCCCTGCAGGCACAGACAGAAGTTCATGGCCAGAAATCTCAATTTAGAACTGGAGAAGAAAAGCAAACAACCAGCAAAACTTCTTCTTTCAGACTCGGAGACAATGCAACAGAGACTGTGATATCCTGAGAGAGGCACACTGTCGAGTGGCAAAGGCAAGGGGACCTCCTTGCACATGTTTCTGCAATCTCCTCCATCCTCAATTCCATGACCAATGTAGACCTTTTATGTACTGTCTGGCAGGTCTTCAAGAGCTGTTCCACCTGCATTCTCTAAAATCTCTCTTGTAATATGTTCTTGGGGAAGCTGACAGAGGAGGGCAGGAAGGTTGGAGAGTATTGTGCTCAATATCTAAAGCACACAGAGGAAGAGATGGAGAGGCCTGTGGCTGAGTCACTTATTATCACTGGAAGAATGGCAGTCTGGGGAGAAGTGATCCTCAGACTCTTATGGAATGAAGTCCAGCTTCTCTACTGGAAAGAATATACAGAAAGAAGTAGGTTTTCCCTACCCTGCATGAGTTATTCTCACTTAGGAAGAACAAATTTATAACTTTTATGGCGTTTATCAAAAACATGTATGTTGAACGGTAATCAAAGTCAACTACAAGACATGCAAGCACTGAGGAACTGCAAAAGAAATATCCAACACTACTTCTCTGCATACTTAGTAATGCCATCAAAAGGGAACTTGAAAAATTTGGTTTCCTGTTAACACAAGCACCACATGATATGATCAGTAATCTTCAGTAGAATCTTTCTCTTGAAACTTACCTGAGATGTGTTGTCAACAAACATGCTGCAGACAAGCTCAGATATGTACTTTTACAGCACTTGGGACTATACACACTTCCTTTCTACTCAGCACTCAGAATTAAAAATGTGTTCTAGCTTTTCAGCCTACTGATTTGCCAGTAAAGACTATAAAAACTTTGCAATTTTGACATAGCTTTTATTTTGCAATTCTGTAAATTTTGCTTACCAACA
Source organism: Forpus xanthops (assembly GCA_032466535.1). NCBI lineage: Eukaryota > Metazoa > Chordata > Aves > Psittaciformes > Psittacidae > Forpus > Forpus xanthops. Next base: position 8,702 of record JASSUY010040298.1, on the reverse strand, counting down.
CACTTGCTGCTTTGTTTTTGAGTTCCTATCCATGCGTACAGAGCAAAGTCCACACCAGCAGTAGAGACACTTAAGCACTGAAAAGCAGTGCCTGCAAATGCACCATGCACTCCAGTGCAGTATTTTGCAGAAGTCTGGCTAATGCTTCCAGGGTGTCTATCTCACCAACCAGGAGGAGACATATTCTTTGAAGAGTTAACAAGAGTCACTTGGGTCAAAACAAAACTGGGTGCTTCATCTTGGTGTTCTGCTTTGAAATCCCAGGGGATGCATCTTTTAAGTCTGCCTGGGGATCAATACACCCATTCCACAAGCTGATCACTCTCTTACTGAAGTGGGGTGAGATTTTGTCTCCCCTTTATATATATGTAAATAAAGTGCATCCAAGATGTCTGTTCATGCTCAGACCCCTGTATGTAATGTTCACCAGTGGAACAGAAATCTCCTCATTAAAAAAAAAAAAAAAAAGCTATCACCCTAAGCTCCAGGCCCTCTTGGTGAACAAAAATATCCCTTCAAAATATGAGCAACATCCCACTTGATGAGTATCATTGTGCTTTCTCCATCCTTACGTAAGATCTGTCTGGGGAGAGAAAAACGGTACGCTCTTGCAGACCTGCATGGCAGAAACCCAGCAGAGAGAAGAACGACATAGCTGATATCTGTCACAAGGATAAATGATCCACAAGCCATGTGTGCATGAACAGCTAGGCAGACAGTGGTTCCCAGTCACTATGCACTGGAGACACTCTTTCGGTAAAAACAAACCAACCCTGCAATAAGGTACCTCTTCATGAGGGCCAACATGGCACTGAGAACTGTAAAGAGATTCTAACGACTGTCAAAGAGCCCAACCAAAAGGAGCTTCTGCTGCTGATAGTCCCAGAGTGGGAAGAAATGTCTTTGGAGAGGACTTGATAGCAATCTGAAAATAAGCATCCTAAAAAAAATTAATACATGCAAACCGTGCTTTCCGGGTATGGGATAACAAGGGTTGTCACTGCTGTTTTGAAACTGAACACAGGAAACAAAGATATGTTTTCCGAGAAATGATAATGTGATTTACATTCTCTTTGCAGAACAAAATGGTGACTGTCCTGTAAAATTCATTCATGCTGCAGACATGGTAAAAATGACAACACATGAGCTTTACATACGAAGAGATGTCACAGAGTGTCAGGAAGTCACCAAGGGATGTTTCAGAGTGGCTGACAAAGCCAAGTCACAGAATTCAGATTAGGCAGTAGATATGCCATAAGGAAATACTCATGTTCATTCCTCTGCCTTCTGGGTCCTTCAGAAGCACACTTTCTGTGTTTGTGGATTCTCCCCAGGGCACCAGGTTTGGATGCTGCTGAGCTTCACTGAGATTTGACTGTGCTTATGGCATCTCTGAATATCAGGCATAGAAGATGAAATCACTCCCATGAAACCACTGGAAAGGAATCTACCTCTCGATCCAACTGCCTGAAGCTTTGTTTCTATGTGAACTATTTCTGACACCATGCACAGCTCTCTTAGAAGGCATCTTTGTAAGTTCATCTTCCCTACCTGCAGAAAACCCTAAATATTTTGTACACTGCTTAGTTTTTCTGGAATACCAACAGACACCTACAGTATGAGTATGTGGAAGGCATAACCCCACTGTAGATGGAAGACAGCCTGACCCTAGACAGCAGCAAGCAAGCCATGCAAAAACGAGAAGCATAGGTGAAGTGAGAGGGATCAAGAAATAACTTCTTTCAGCTGAAGAAATCAACGGTTACTATCACACAAACCTCCAGTTCCACCAAGAGAGATGAACGCAGGGGAGAAAAACCATCTAAAAAGTTTAAATATGAAAACTGGAAAGGTAAACATAAAATATAGAATACATATTCCTACAGCCTCAAGAACCTGATCTCAGACTGAAGAAACTAATCTTAAGACAAAATAACTGGAGAATAACTAAGGAGTAGAAAACCTGCACTATTTTTCATACTTAAAGAAGGGATATGCACACTGCATATGCACTGCTAGTGCAAAAATCCTGCCAGCCAAAGCACCTGAGGAGCCAAACGCCTCCAGCACCAAGTGCAGACAGACACCTGAACGCAGAATTTCATGGGGCCAGCAGTTTAAAATTAAATACTTTTTAAGGTAAGCACCTGGGGTTTTACCTGATACTTTATCATGGTTTAAACCTAGCTTGTGACTCAGCACCATGCAGCCGCTCTTTCACACCTTCTTCTCCCCTCCCTGGGCAGGACAGGGAGGAGGACTGAAAGAGTGTAAACCCCACAGATTGTGATAGGAACAGTTTAATAAGTAGAGTGTAATACTACCACTACTAATAGTAAGAATAATGGAAATATCAAGGGGAGAGAACATAAGACTAAGAGGCAAAAAAACACCCCAACCCCCCCAAAAAAATAAATACAAGTGAAACACAATACAACTGCTCACCACCAGCTGACCCATACCGAGCCTAACCTGAGCAGCGATCTGGGCCTTCTGGGTAATTCCCCCCAGTTTATATACTGGGCATGATGAGCTGCAGTATGGAATACCCCTTTGGCTAGTTTGGGGCAGGTGTCCTGTCTCTACTCCCTCCTGGATTCTTGTAGCCCTTCTGATTGTCAGAGCATGCGACTGACAAGTCCTTGATCAGGGTAAGAGCTACTGAGCAACAACGCTGTCGTCAGACTAACATATCAGTGTGTTATCAGCATTGTTCTCAGACTAAAGCCAAAACACAGTACTGTACCGGCTACTAGGAAGAAAATTAACTCTAGCCCAGCCGAAAGCAGGTCATTCTTTCATCTACCTGGCAAGACCAAAGCATGGCATGATTCTTTTCTACCTGAGTTTGACTATACTATAAACCTAGAGGAAAGCATCTTTGAACTGCTAATTGCTGATATTATCTCCATCTCTGCCATTCCAGTCAGACTAAAGACTGGAGAAGGGATACGTACCATAGGAAACCCTCTTCTGCCTTCTTTTTTTCAGGTATTTTCAAATTAATCTTCTCTGCAATCAGTAAGGAGCAGCTTCTGCACTAAAGCCTGCCACAACATGCAGGTAGCTGAGAGCATAACTTGGCTGCTACTGTTCTTTCTTAAACAACTCTGAAGTCCTAGTACGTAAACCTCGTATGTAAAACTACAGCTGGTACATACAGCTGTGGATTTTAAAACCTTTTCTAATTTATATAAAAAAAAATGCAAAGCCACTAAAAAGGCTATCGCTTTTAATTAAAAATGACTGTTTATTATTGCTGTCATTTTGTATTGCACTTCACTACCTCTCAATTCATCAATGTCACTACGTTACATAAGCATCTACTTTTAATATTTTAATTCAAGCATTCATTACCACAACTGAACACGATTCAGAAGAAAAAAGAAAACCAGCCAAAACTATGCAAAATAAATTCAAAATTACCATCACAGAATAAAAGGCAGAAGTCTTTTCTTACTGATCAAATGAGTAGTTACACTTACTCACCTTTAACAGATTTGAGTTCAGTGTCTGAGAAGAGGCAGGAAAAAAATTACTACTTACTACTACAACATCTTGATTTCAGGCATTTTCTTTTGGACCCAATTATAGAAAAATGTAGTTAAAAGAAATCAAAAGGCAAACATATACGCATGTCAAAATAAATTCTCATACTTTACAATATCCCTAGGAGCCAAAAGAATGTGTGGGATGACAAGAATAACTCTAAACCTACTACGTGCATTTACATTTTTAATCAAGGGTGCAGTTTTCAACAGTTTAGATCCTTGAAGTCAGTAAAAATTTAACCTCTACTGGCTTTAAGGATGTCACTGGTCTTTCTCTGCCAGTACTTCTGAGCCTTCTGCAATCATTAATGACTCCTGTAAGATCTACTCCCACTTTCTGAAGCAAATTTATACAACACCAGCTGCTGCAAAGTTCATAACTTTTTTTTGCAACACAGCAGCCTTATCACGCATTCTGTACATCTTCCCCTGTTTATACCATATGCCCAGTCTCATTTCATTCCAGTACTCACACAAAAGCTACAGTAAAATACAATTTACAACATATAATTAAAGATGCATGCATTATTAAAAAAAAAGTGGCAAATAAAACATTACCGAGTATAAACCCTCTGCTCCTTCTCTGGCATAGTTTATCTTATACCAGGACTGCTGCTGTTCTAAAAATTTGCTTTTAGTTTATTGACATAGCCAAACCACATCTAAACAGTATAAGAAGCAAACGTTTACAGTTTTCATCACAGTCACAATTATAATAAGGTTTACTGCACAATACGGTTGGCATCTACTTTCCCCTAAGATTCACAACACTTTTAGTTTTCTTCTAAGTATTTATGATGCTTTTTCCTTCTCTTTTAAAGAAGTGGTATTAATACAGCTCAAGAAATTGAAGCTTGTAAATCTAATGCACTTAACTGATATAAGCAAACTAGAATGTAAAGCTTTGTGAGCCAGGAGTACTACAAAGAAAGAAATCTACAATTACTGTACCTTCGGAACGCTTTCGCTTAAGACATGCAGCATCTGAATTCTTATATCCTCTCCATTTGAACAAAGAAGGGAGGGAAGAAGAAGGTAGGTAGTAGAGAACTAAAAGTAAAAACACTGAGTTTCAAAGTAAAATTTTTAAAAGGGTTGTCATTTTTTTTCATTATTATATAAAAAAAAAAAAGCACATTTTCTTAAAAAAGCATGTACACTTAAAATATTGGTTTTGTAGCACAATTGTCAGGTCACATTAGCCAAATTCAACTTCTTCACTCTTCATAAACAGCTATGACATCACAACAAAGCTGAAGGTGTCAGTAAAAGACATCTGGGACACACCAACACCAGATTCACCAAGTGCCTCTGCATTTACACATACAAAAGCATAATCACTCTACTTGGTGTAAGGTAGAACAGAGTAAGGCTTCTTAGGTACACACTAAACATTCGGGAAACAAAAGCAAACAACTCAATTTTAAGCATAGCTCTATTATTTTCCTCAAGGAGTGTAACAGAATCACTGAAAGTTAGATTAGACAAAATATCTTACTATTACCCTGTTCTACAAGTTCTCAAGAAGCTGACTTCCATAATGAAGTACCACAGCATGCACATTCTGACCACAGAGTGTGAGAGAAAAATCAACAGTGAAGTAGTGACTTTGACCCTCCATCAAGCAGCTCTTGGTCTGAAAATCACTGGTTAAACGCTGTTAGCAAAATGTCTAGTCTGAGAACCTTTAGGCATCTGCTATGATCTGAGTTCTTGGGTTTGTTTTATTTCACAATGGCCTTGATATTACTGAAATCTCTTGAGAATGCTGCTCCTTCCTTTGATAGACTACTTTAGATGGCTCCACGGTCTAAGTAGGTATAAAAAGCAGTTGCTAAGTCTTATGTTATTCTGTAAGTTTTAAGCTTATTGACTGCTAAAAACGTATTCTGATACCGTTTTTATATCTCCTTAAAAATGGTTTCAGCTGAAATATTGCTTCCTGAAATATGAAGCTTAAATATGCTTCGTGTTATAACCTCTGTCTTCCTCAGAAATATTTACAGAATTATTTTACAGTAGTAATATATTCAAGCCTAATCACTGGGTATATGCAATACAAGAAAAGACATGAAGACACAGAGATAAAATCTATTCTCAGTGTGATAAAATAAACACCACAGATATTTCCACATTTTAAGGGCTGAAGTTTGTACCAAATAGTTAATATTTGGAACCTAAGAATTTAGATCAGAATGTCACCTCACATCTTCTGCTTATATTAATTTATGTACGTTAAGTTTGAAGAAAGAATTGTTCTCAAGGACAAGCAAAGCCAATATGTAAAAAGGCATAGTGCTACCTGGATGAAGGAAAAAAAATTGTACTCAACAAATTAAGGGCCCAGAAACCTCCCAGTATTGTCTGTCAACAGAGTGGCAGAACAACAAACGAGACTTGCAAGCCCACATACGCTATTATACTAGCACAGCATCTCATTTAGGGGTTTAATGGTGTCATCAGAGTTGACTGTTTTTAGCATGGACCTGAGTGGCAAACACCAAGCTCTATTCCTCTATACAACTATACATCATAGAGTGGTTTGCATTAAACCTTAAAGAGCATCCAGTTCTAAACCCCTGCCATGGGCAGGGACACCTTCCATGATAACTCTCATTTTGCCCAGAAAAGTGATGTAAAATACTATATGTAATGACAAGCCAGATCATGCCTTCCTGAATCTGCTCATATGCAGATATGCATTTGTGCAAATTTGTGATTTGCTCAAACGTAGGCTGCAGACATTTGGTTTCATAGTAAAGCAGTCAAAATGGCAGCCAAACCCCTAATTCCTCATCATAAGTGTGGTTTCCTCCTGGAGCTATATTGGTTATGGCATGTCAAAAGACAGAATAGCAATGTCCTTTCCTGTATCTACCAGCAATAACATGAACTACTTAACCTGAAGAAAACATGTAGAATTTGGCCAGGATCAAAGCAGGCTCTAGGCTGATGAGATACTAAATAGAGTGTGGTTAAGTTATTCAGGAGATGAGTTATGCCCCTGCAACATCTGCTTGCACCAGAACTTCAGCAGCATTCCCCTGGTCTGGTTTTAGAGACCTCAGAAAGCAGGGCTCTCTGTAGAGTCAATGAAGAGAGAATGAGGCTCATAGGCACAGCATCCCTCCCTGACATGCATGCATTCTGCCTGGCCTATGGTGGTCTGAGGCATCAGCTGTTGTATGCCAGTACCTCCTGCACTTCAGAGACTGCCTGCCAGGATAGCTGACATGTTGTATATACCAACACATTCAGAACCAAGTATCCCTCCAGAAATCTTGGAAATTTGACTAATTTTCATAAGCAGCACATAGAACTGGCAAACATGTCTGTGAACTCCTATGGGACACAACCTTCTCAGAGACAAATCCAGGTCAATTGGATATGCCCAATCTAAAAGTCACATTAACTCAAGAAATAAAGTGCCTCATTTCTGTGTTTTCCCATAACAATTTACCTGAGAAAGACATGCCACTACTGACACCAACAGCTCTACAGACCACTGAAGATCAGACATCATGAGGAGTCAGTGGACACCAGGTACCACAAACACATTTCACTTTGCAAGGCATGAAATTAAATACTTTATGAGGATGACAGCCAAATACCACTACAGATCTCTCAGCAGAGGGATCTCCTGATGAAACAGTGGTCTCCACGCTACCCCATGGAGAACAGAACTTGAGAAATCATTCACTTAAACACTGTTCATATGCTTCCAGTTACCTGCAGTATTTACAGCTTCACAGGCTCCCAGACTGCAGGAGACCATGGACAACGCCACAACGACCAACGTGATCAAGCGTTGACAATTTATTACACACAAGCACCCCCTTTTATAGATAAGTTTCAGAATACTAGAACATTCAAGAACATCTGATTGGTTAACACCTCTTAGCTAGCAACAACTTAATGACTGGTCACAGCTCATGAGACACCTATAAAAGCAGGCCAATACCCACTTCCCTGCTTTGCAAGCAAGGGCCGCTCTGTGGCAGAGGGATCCGGGATCCGCTCAGCCAACCTCTTCCCCATGTCAGCATGCAGGTGTCCTCTGTTAACCCTTTCAGTGGCCTCTGAAGCCTTCTGCTCACTACTTGAGTGAGGGTAAATCAAAGGCTGGATTGTACTCACATGTCCATTCTCAACAAGAAATGCTTACACACCAGACAGCACTGAAAGACAGCATATGTATTATGTTCCTTACAGGCCACAGGGTGGAGATCCCATTTGGAAAGACTGCATTTTCAAGAGAAGTTTTGCTTGGATTGAGAGTTTAACAATGGGGCATTTATTCATCAATATCCTATCATCAACAAAAGTCCCGAATGATGCTTAGCGATTTCACATTTTAGCAATTTCACGTTTTATTCCCCTTCCCCTCCCAATAAAGAACAATCAGCCATTGTAAATACCTCCCCAGGGAAGTGGTGAATTCCCGAACATTGAACACTTTTTAATATTTGGCTGGACAGGGTGCTGGGACATCTAGTCTAGGCCATGTTTTGCTTAGAAATGCTGGACCAGTTGATTGTTGAGGTCCCTTCTAACCTGGTATTCAACAATTCTGTGATATCCTGTTACCATACTGCAAACCAGAAGCAGAACTAATAAAGCAGATCACTGGAGTGGAAAATGTTTTTTCTAGATGCAAGCGTACTCTCGTAACCTGTACCCCAAAATTAAAGACACAAGGAAAGAAGATAGACGTTGCATGCTGAGCAGCTTCACAGGTAACGCACATAGTGCTTGCTGTCATTTTCTGCAGATTGACTCATCTGTGTGGATTACTCCATACACAGATAGGAAGCAGCACTACTTGCTCTGTTCTGAAAGAGGTAAATTCCATTGCTGGCAATGTATTGGGCAGGCTGCTCAAAAGCTAAAGGTGCTAACCACCTAGTAAAGTCACTAGCAATTCTGTTTCCTTCACAAAAAGATTTCAGAAAACAATATAATAAGTAAAATTAAATTGCAAATTAATTCTGCGCAGAGTGTTACAGACTAAGCTTCAGGCTATCATATGTTGCCCTGAGTTAGCAGGCTAAGAGAAAGTAATCCAGAACAGGAGGAGTGTCGCGGTTTCAAGCGTAAATCAATCTGCCTGCCCACTCACTCCTCCCAACCTTCTTCTCCCCCCCCACTTTA
>JASSUY010040296.1:0-10176 GCA_032466535.1 Forpus xanthops | reverse complement strand
CCCCGGGCCCCCCCCCCCCCCCCTTCTGGCTCTCTGCTCTCCGCTTTACATCCTAGGCATGATGTGCTGTGGTATGGAATACTTCTTTGTTCAGTTTGGGTCAGGTGCCCTGTCTCTGCTTCCTCCTGGCTTCCTCTCAGCTTTCTCTCCTCCTTGGCAGAGCATGAGGCTCAGAAAGTCCTCTGCCGGCCTAAACATTCTAGGCCATAACTAAAACCACTGGTGTTATCAGTGCTGTTCCCAAGCCAAAAATCAAAACCACAGTGCTGTACCAGCTACTACAAACAAGAAAAAATTACTGCTGCTGCTGAACCCATGACACTACGTCTATATGAATATTGTGTGGGCTATAACTGCCACAAGTTTTAACATAATTTTAATAGAATACTCTTGGAAATACTGTGCTTTAACAGTCAAGCCAGTTAATGCCTGCAAGGATTGTGTTTTATGGAAATGGAAAATATTCCTAAGGCACTCTGTTGTAACCTATTATTTGCAGAACCTGAAGAAATTTTTCAGTTAAAGTATCATTTGACTGTGCAAAATTGTTCCATGCCCTGAAAACATACCTCAAATACGGAGTGCAAAACAAGTATAGTTTGGTCAATAGTACTGTGGACACATATCCGGACTAATAAGGTTATAGAGTCAGGGCACACTGGAATAACATGAATGGACACAGGCCTGTTTTAACACAAAAGTATAGATGAATGAAGAATACATGTGTAACTCAAGATTCAATTCAGAGGACAACATATAAAAAGCAAACCGCACAAAATACAGCAAAAAGACACTGTCTTTTGATCAGTTTTTTGATATTTTTGATCAGTTAAATCTCCAACTTTTTCCCCTCTTTTATGGATCTTGTCACTAGAGGGTTTTCAGTTCTGTCACTTCCATTTTTCATTAAAACAACTGGCACAGAAGCCTTTGACTAACATTTTTAAAATATAATCTGCAAATGATGCTTGCAAATTGTACAGTCTTGACCTTCTAAGTATGCTGTTCTTTGATTTGCTGATCTTTCTTATTTGCCTGCATTTTAGTTTATCTGTTAGTAAATAGAGATCCATCTGAAAAATTATCATTTTTTTACAATGTCAGAACAAAATGCAGAGTAAACTTAATTGTATGTTTTATTTTAAACAGATACTTCACATCTTCAATTTTCTTCTTTCACATACAGTTTACAAAAAGTGCTAACATACTTTTATTATTAATGAGGTGTAGCAGTTCAGAAACAAAAGGACCAGTGATTGTCAGCAGTAGGCAGAAGATTTTTGTAGTCTTGATTGCTGGATTGGTTTTTGTGTGTGTGCTAGAGCAGCTGTGCCAATAGCATACAATCTTTTTTATATATACTACAGGTTTTCCAACCGCCCAAAAAAAGAAGGAAAGCAATCATGCATTCATGGTTTCTGTTATGGAATGTGCAACTCCAGTATGAATTCATGTATAAGTTTTTGATCAATTTAGTATTTTAACTTGACTGGTTAGCTAATAGTATTTTCCACAAAGGGAAACAGAAATGGATTGTATGACTCAAATAGATACCCATGACAGCCTGTTTCCTTTAAACTAGGTTGAGCAAAAATAAGGAATTTCCTTTTTCACAATGTCAAATTTTTCCGTTTCTGAAAGATATCTGACAACTGCCTCTCAACTTATCTTTTATAAATTTTTCAGTGCAGGGGTGGGTGTGGAAGGGAAGTATTTCAATCTTTAGAAACCAGGGAAAGAGGAATTGCAGTTGTGAATGATAAAACAGATCAGGAACATGAACAATAAACAGTACTTTTAGACACACAAACCAAAGTTCTTCCCCTATCCAGTTCTGTAATTGAACATTTATAACTAACAATTTCTAAGATATTCTAAAGTACATTTTATTTCAGCTGGGTCCTCTGTGCACCAGCCCTCACACCAGTCTCTCCCACCATCTGAAATTTGGGACATACACCCCTCCTGCCCCATGAGCTGGCAGCCAAGACTCCTCACTCGCTTCAGTAGCTGGGACTGAAATCACATTTGCTCCACTTGCTGACAACATAGGTCAGAATCATTCAGAGCTCTGGTGTGACTTCAACTACTGTCCCCAAATCGACTCACACTTGTCCTCTCAGTAGTCCCTGTACTTAGTCCCTGCAGCACTCCTCCACACACGAGATAAAGAGATTACAGAGAGAGATAGTTAAGAAGATAAGGCTGAGATGATCAGGCACAGGGTTCACTCCAACAAATTTGTTGAGCAGCCCCATTGTATATGTCACCACCCCCTTTCTATTCCTCCACTTTTTCTCCCCGTCTCCTTTCCCTCTGTGTTATTTTGTCAGTTTGTATGGCTCCAAGATTCCATACCCTCAATATCTAGGACCCTCATCACTTGCTGAGTGAAGCTTGGCCCTCTTTCAAGTAATGCCTGCAGTTTCTTGACAACCCATCAATTTGTATGATTGCCTATACTGGTTTCTTGTCATCAACTCCATTACTTTTTTGTCTGTCAGGTCTGTGTCTAAATATTTTTAATTGCCTTCCCCCTTTTCCATATCACCCCAATTTGATAAGGTACTTAATCTTTCAGAAACAAACTTTCTCACATTCCACATATACATACAGAGTTCATTGTTTCAATTATCACTATATGAAATGACATTCAACTGCTTCTTATTTATCCTGAATTCAAGTCAGTGTGAAAACAATTGTTATCTGCAGATCCAAGATGTGATTCTGAGCAACCAATGAAACTGCAGGTGGAGATTAACCCGGAAGACAGCAAACAGGCAGAGATTTGCTTCCATTTTATGAAGCATCTGTTACTATGTAAGTATAGTCTGTCTTTTCTGTTGGACTGAATTGATATTGCATTTCTCTTACTACTAGGGAGGTACAAGCACTAGCCAGCAGTTCAGAAAGCAAAACTCTGCTACCACCTAAAAGCTGAAGGCAAAGCTACATCTGATAACCTACTGAAATAAAATTTTGTCATAGCAGCAGCAGTCATTTTTCTCCTTCTTGTTAGCTGGTGCAGAGCTGCGTTTTTGATTTTGGGTCTGCGAACACCGCTGATAGCACCAGTGTTTTCAGCTACTGCTTGGCAGTGTTTTGGTCTGACCAAGGACTTTCTGAGTTTCATGCTTTGCCATGGAGGAGAGGAAGCTGGGAAGAGGCAGGGAGGAAGCAGAGACAGTACACCTGACCCAAATTGACCAAAGAGGTATTCTATGCCACAGCACGTCATGCCCAGGATGTAAAGCAGAGAGCTGGAAGGGTGGGGGGTGCAATGCTTGGTCGAGCTGGGTATAGTGGTGAGCTGTTGTATGCTTTCCTTGTATTTGCCTTGTCATTATTATTATTGGTGGTAGCAGTAGCGATTTATGTTATACCTTAGTGACTAAACTGTTCTTATCTCAACCTGTGGGAGTTGCATTCTTTCAGTTCCCCTAGGACTGCGGGAGGAAAGAGGGGGGAGTGAGTGAGCAAACCTGCGTAAAGGCCTTAAACCATGACAAATTTACTCATAGAGACAGGAAAAGGCATTTTGGCAGCAAAGTGGAGGTGAATGCATTCCTTAGCATAAATGTCAATTTTAAAGATAAAATGGTTTTCCTTAAAATGTAAAATAGACCTTAAAGTAAATTGACTTACTCAGCTTAAGAATTGTTAAAGTGTACAATTGTTAACATGTACCTTTTGATGTCATTATTATATAACATTGTAAATTAGTCTAGTCAAGAGAGTTATCTTTGTGGTTGAGAGAAGGACCTTGGACAAATAAAAAATAAAGCATATCTTTACAATATATTGTTTTCTGTGCAAATTTTCAGGTCTACAGAAAATTGCAGGTAACATACAGAAGAAAAGCATAATAATCAAGTCAAATTACGTATAACATACAGCCACAACTCATTTGGTCTAGCTCACATTCTCATAGAATATGTCTATACTTATATGTGGACACCACATTGAAGAATAGAAGCAAAATTACTCTTGCAGCAATAACTTCTGGGTTCTAAAGGACTGCATCCATAATGATAGCATACGTGAGTAAAAGCAGAATTGTTGAAGTTTGCAATTTTACTCCAAAAAATGCCATGAAACTGAACAGAGCAAAATAACTACAAGCAGCGTTGTGGTTTAAGCCATAAATCATGCAACCCACTCACTCACTCCCCACTCTTTCTTCCTCCACTCTCGGGGCGGGAGGGGGGGGAATGGGGAGAAGGATCAAAAGAATGCAACTCTCACAGGATAAGAACAGTCCAGTAACTAAGATATAACACAAATCACTACTGCTACCACCAATAATAATAATGACAAGGGAAATACAAGGGAAGATGATATGACTGCTCACCACCTGATGACCGAGCCACAAACTGAACTTTTCTGGGTTCCTGCCCCCAGTTTTTCCATCCCGGGCTTGACGTACTGTGGTATGGAATGCCTCTTTGTACAATTTGGGTGAGCTGTCCTGTTTCTGCTTCCTCCAGGTTTCCTCTCCTCCCTTGCAGAGTATGAAACTCAGAAAGTCCTTGGTCAGACCAATAATTGTCAAGCAGTAACTGAAAACACTGATGTTATCAGCGCAGTTCCCAGGCCCAAAATCAAAAACACAGCACTGCACCAGCTACTAGGAAGGAGAAAAATGTCTGCTGCTGCTGAACCCATGACAAACGTTGTGAAGGATCAAAATAAAATTCCATGTAAACCACTTAGTGTTAACAGGCAGATTGGAATTTATCCTGAAAGCAAATTTTTATCTGCATACGGTCTTCTTTTCTTTAAGCATCTGATATAAGGTTCTCAAGAATTAATACCATTTCCTTTCACCTGACTTCTGTGCAGCTATTCACATAAATGACTAGTTTGATTACAGAGATGCAGTGATTTCAGCTGCTTCAACTTTTTACTAAAGTTATCCTAAATTAACAAAATATTTTCAAATGCAAAATAGGTATAAATTTTAAGAGATTTTTTAATATTAATCAGAATTACTTTTTCATAATCCACAGGGTGGTGGAAGGTGGGTCATTAATGACAATCTACAGTGAAAACATTAATTACTTATCTGCATTTATATCAGTGTATTTCATCTGTATGAAATGCAAAACAATTTTTTTCTTCATCAAAGATGTTATATTACAGACAGATTAGTGTACTACAAAACCTGCATTTATAATCACCATTTACCAGCAGGGTTGAAAAGATTAAAGTGCTATGGTAACGCTTACATCTACTGTACTTAAATATGTTGAATCAGGGACACAAACTGATGTAAAAATTCTGATACTCCTTGCTTTTTCTTAGAGTTTGTAATGTTTGCAGGAGATAACAGAGGCTGGGAGAACTATGTGGCACTGGCTCATAGCTGCCAAGATTTTATTTGTGGCTATGTTGATTCAAGAATTTAACAAATTTTTTTGTACTTAATGCTTTAACATTACAGTCTTAATTATTTGAACAACTTCCTTTAATTCTTTTGCATACAACACGTAAAACCTACCTCCATAAAGTGTCAGAAAAAAATAAGGAAATAAAGCAAATGAGTTCAGTTCCTTTCTAGATATTAATGTCCTACTACGTAGATTACCTTTAGGTAAGTTCTAGCCTATGCATCTGTCATGGAATGTAGACTGTAGGAGGAAAGCCTGACAGACAGTCTGATTTATAAGAAAAAAAAACCAGATCTTCAGATTCACTTTATTTGCTATAAGAAGAAAGGAAATAAGACCTTCAATTAGCATTTCCAGATAAAAGTAAGTAAAGGGTACTTAAAAGTACTGGGTTTGTTTTGAAGTACACTATACTTGGGTCTCTGTTATCTTGGAAAACTTGTTGGGTCATTGAAGATTTGTCCACGAATGTTTTAAAAAGATTAATTAAGATTTTATATGAATATTAATTTCTGATTATATTAGGAAGACCTTTTGGTAAGTAAGGAAGAAGAATATTTTTTTCTGTTTTTAAGATTCATGCTTTTTAAGGATTTTTAATTGACTCGATATAAATATTTTTTTATGCTGTCTTTCCTTTCAGTTTCTATATTATCACCAAAATGATGAAAAAAATTACATGCAAATGTTGCAAAGGGAACTTCAAACTAAAACAAAAGACTTGATTCATGGACACATATTGATTGTAGATGTCATGAAAATAAATCAATGCCAAATAAAATGTTAATATGCTTATTTTGGATAGGGCTGTGGAGAGATAAGTTTTGGAACTTTTTTTCAAGATAGGATGATGATTTCCCTTCCTACTCCCCTGGTACTGAAAATAAATAAATTATTACACTGGGACTGCCTTACAGCTGAAGATTAGTGTGCCTTGCCTTCAAATCTAGGAGTGTACAGTAGTAAGTATCATAAGTCACAAAGAGTGTGAGGACTTTTCTTGCAGCTACCTTTTCACAATTTCATCAGATTAGAGGGAAGTCAAACATAAATTTAATTCTGGCTACTTACAATCAGAAGCTATAAACAATCAGATGACTTCTGCTTTCTAACAAGTTACTTACTGAAGCTATGTAGCTCTTATAGAGATGTGTATATTACAAATGACAAATTTATTGGAAATGTTGAGAAAGAGTATTTTATCACTCTCTTATAACACTATTTTGAAAATAGAAAACATTTTTTTTCCTATGATTTACCACCCCAGTTTGAAGAAATGTCACACTACAAAGAAATTGCAAAAACCTTTTTCTCTTTGTAAGGAAAAATTCCCACTGTTTTGTCTCTCTGAACCGATGAGGATATTTTTTTAATGTTTCCTCTTGCTATACACTGAAGCAGAGCTGTTTTTGATTAAACAGCTCCCAAGATAACGGCAATTATAATGCAGTAGACTTGTGAATAGTTTTTTTCTGAAGTGCACATTGTTATTGTGATTATGAAGGGTACATAAAATACCTGTATTTCATAATGTGTTTTTCTATAAGGGCTCTATGAGATGAGCATAACCTTGTTTGTTTCTGACATCACTGAATTATAAATAATAAGCTGAAAACTAAATTGTTTACTTGTCATGGAACAGCTGTGTAAACATTTTAGTAATCTGTGCTGTAGTAGTCTCTAGAACAGAGAATATATTTGAAATTGTAATAAACGTAAATCTGTATTGGTCTCTTTAGATTAGATTATCAGTAGAAGTAGACACAGATTCATAATGTGAAAATGCTATATCAAAACAACTATCATGTTCTTAATTCATACCATAAAATTAGAAAAGCAGCCTTAGAATAATAGAGGTATTAAATGATGCTAGTGAGAAGGCTAGTATGCCTAATAAGTACCTATAGAAGGAGAAGCCATACACAACCTTCTATGTTGCTTATACTTGGTAATAGTTGGTCACAGGAGAAAAAGATTTAATAAATTCAATTGAGCCAAAATATCAGTACTGTGATATTTAAATATACGGATAGTCAAGAATGCAAAGGAAATGGTGATATTTTCTCTGAATTAGATGTTTACTCTTGTGGGTTTATTTATTTATTTATCCATCTATTCTTAACCTGACTTACTACCTTTGAAATTTTCTGCATCTGTGATACTTCTCTTATGACAACTTTTATGTCTGCTTAAGGTAAACTGGTGGCATATTTCTGTGAGATGTAGATTAGTCTTTTAAAGTACACAAAAAAAAAAAAAATATCTTTCTCTATTGCCTGTTCAGTTAGCTTTAATGTAAGAATGAAGAAGGAGGAAAATGAATATTTGTTGGTAGAGACTGTGAAGTTGAACTGAAAAAAAAAAAAAAGTTTGCAAAGAGATTTCTAAAAGCTGGAAAGCAATTCTTAGGCATGAACAAAACATCTTTAATAACTCTTTTTAGATATTTACCTAGCAGTCTGTAGACTCTTGACTTAAAATATAGTTAAGACTAAAGCAACAGATAAATGGCTAAGAAAGAGTTCTAAGTGCATTCAGGAGGAAACAAACAATAATCTGATTAGTTACCAGAAAAATCACTTAGTAAGAAAAGACAACTTTAGTTGTCTTGCTATGACTTAGTGAAGAAA
Organism: Forpus xanthops; assembly: GCA_032466535.1. Taxonomy (NCBI): domain Eukaryota; kingdom Metazoa; phylum Chordata; class Aves; order Psittaciformes; family Psittacidae; genus Forpus; species Forpus xanthops. The sequence goes on along the minus strand of JASSUY010040296.1, from coordinate 2,156 downwards.
AGACAAGAGAAAATATATTTTTTTCACATCTAAAACCAGTGAATAAATACATTATTAAATTTGTCTACTAGTCTTTTTGGGAAGTGTTCTGTATTGCCCAAGTTAGAGCTGAAAAATCTATATATGTACACTTGAATTCACTAGCTGTGGGAAGAAGAAGCATTGCTTTCCATTAATGTTGTGACAACAATAATTTCTGGTCCAAAAAGTTTACAAAAAGAGTCACACCTAGGAAAAAAATAAAGATTTTACTTCATTCCAGGCTTCATATATCAGACTATGATTTAGTGTTGAACATTCTTAAAGGGAAGACTGAAACACCTTGAAAACAATGAAATGAATACTTTTATGCTTTCAGAAGATACTTGTCTAAATAATCTTAAAAAACACATACACAGAAAAAATAGAGAAAATGGAAAATAAATCTATGGAGCAGTTCTGAGCAGGTCACTATTTTTGTTTTCATTGGCCCAAGAAATGGAAATAATCTATAGATTTTTATAAAAATTGAAGGACTATATAAAAAAAGTTCGCAAGAATTCATCATGTTTTCAGTCTAGGCAAAGATCTATTCTGGAAGAAGACCTTACTCTCATGTCATAGTGTATGGTTTGGGCAAGATAACCTTCAAAACTGAAAATAACTATAAGGTCAAGATCACAAGAAAAGGTTCTTTTTCTTTCTTTCTATCTTTCAATAAAGGATAAGCAAATCGAATGGTATGAAAATCTGGCGCAGGGCCCCAACTGCCTAGAAAAAAGAAATTGATTGTTTTGCCTACAGTACTTGTAACCCTTCTCATGTGGGTTAGCCTGGCAGTATATGTGTGCCCTGAAAATGGGGCAGGTGCTGGCTGCTGACTCCACAGGATGGCTGCACCTCACACTCAGCCCATCACCACTGTTTCCATTATCACCACCCCAGCAGCCAGTGTTTGCACTGTGTATTACTTCCTATATTTGATTGCTAGTGTAAGTACTCAAAAATCACAATTCCACAGCGTTTTCTTTGACTTCATATATATGACCAGTTAGAGGCTGCCACTACAGTCACCAGGATTTTTGTCACACTCCCATTTCCAGTACCAAACGTATTACAAAAAAACGTGAATACTGTAACAGTTATAGTTGTATATGGCTACTTTACTTTCCAGATCATAGTTACTTAATCTAGTCAGAGCTGGACAAATGCAGTCATGGGTTCCTTCATCTAGTCAGTCCTTTTTGGTAGGCTTTACCTTGTGAAAGATGATGTGCACTGATTCAAGTCAGAACTTTCTGCAATGTAGATAAGATGACAATAATATGATGGGGATTGTCATATAGAAAGAAATCATAGTTATTTTATTTTGAGAAAGATTGGGATGAGTAACGAAAGGTGGCAAGTTATACAAAGTGGAATGCAGTGAAATGGCTGCAGTGAAAGGTATATTTCAGAGGAGAATATGCCAGCTACTAAAAGCAGTAATTTTATTTAGTGGAGAGAAGTATGAGAAAACTAAACTTGGAGATTTACTTGAGAAAGAAAAAATAAAAAAATAACTGTAACTACATCAAAATGAAGGTACTGGGCTGATTCCAGAAGTAACTAGGAGAAATATACTGGCTTGCAAAAGACAGGTCAGGCAGTAAGATTGAATGTTTCTCACTGCTTTTGAACTTTGATGAATAGAAATCATTGCTTGGTCAGTGTATTAACTACCTGCACTTCTTTTTTTTTTTTTTTTTTTCATGTTACTTGAACTGTTCACATGGTGAAATATGTATTGGCTGAGAGTCTGAGGTTATTTTCCCCCCTAGAGTTTCATGAAACTTTTTCAGTGCACATGGATAGTTGCTTTTTGCTTAGCTAATAGTTTTGAACAGCCCAAGAAGAATACATTTGCTTTTAATGTAATGCGCTCTGTAGTGGTTTCAGGCATAAATCAATCTGCCTGCCCACTCACTCCTCCCAACCTTCTTTCCCTCCCACTTCACAGCTGGGGGGGAGGGGGGCGAGGAGGGTTGGGGGGGGAATGGGAAGAGGAACCGAAAGAATGCAACTCCTACGGGTTGAGATAAGGACCGTTCAGTAACTAAAGTATAACACAAATCACCGCTGCCACCACCAATAACAACAATAACCAGAGAAAAACAAGGGAAGAGGACAGAGCTGCT